>JAODAL010030995.1:0-49109 GCA_025379985.1 Phyllomedusa bahiana | reverse complement strand
ACTGACCCTCCCAATTACAATCCATAAGGGGAGGTACTGCCCCTACACAATTACTATACTCATACAGGAGGGGAGATCCTGACCCCCCAAATTCCCCAATATAACAGGACGGGAGGAGTAATGACCCTACACAATTAATATCTCATACAGGGAAAGGGGAGAAAACACCCCAAAAATTCATTACTCAGTAAGGCAGGGAATTGACCCAAACAATTACATATATCAACAGGAGGGAGATCTGACCCTACACAATTACATATACTCTTTCCCAGGCAGGGAGATATGACCCAAACCCAAATTACATTACTCGTAAACAGGAGGGGAAACGACCCACACAATTACATATACTCAGTACAGGAGGAGATACTGACCCTACACAATTACATATACTCAGTACAGGAGGAGATACTGACCCTACACAATTACATATACTCAGTACAGGAGGAGATACTGACCCTACACAATTACATATACTCAGTACAGGGCAGGAGGAGATACTGACCCTACACAATTACATATACTCAGTACAGGACAGGAGGAGATACTGACCCTACACAATTACATATACTCAGTACAGGACAGGAGGAGATACTGACCCTACACAATTACATATACTCAGTACAGGACAGGAGGAGATACTGACCCTACACAATTACATATACTCAGTACAGGGCAGTGACAGGAGGAGATACTGACCCTACACAATTACATATACTCAGTACAGGAGGAGATACTGACCCTACACAATTACATATACTCAGTACAGGGCAGTGACAGGAGGATCTGCCATCGCTCCAGCGGCCGCCATTTCCCACCAGTAAGATGGTGGGGTGTTGTGCGGCGACATGTTACAGACAGGTGACGTCACTATCGGCCGCTGGTCATGTGACACAAAGATGGCGGCGCCCAGCGCATCGTGACCTGCTCCAGGGAAGAGGTGAGTGTGAGGGGTTCAGTCTGTGCTGTGTAGTAGCGGATGTATAATATTCAGCAGTGACCTTATACTGGTAATTACACTGCAGCGTGAAGTTATGCGGATGATGGATGTGACTCCTCTCCCTGCAGGCCGCCGCCGGAGCTGTGATGGCGGGCGGGGATGCTCCAGGAGATCGGGGCCCCTCGTCCTCTCTACCTTATGGATTACGGGACCCCGAGTCCCCAGAGAGCGGCTGGGACCGGCTCCGGGAGATTTATCAGCGGAAGTAAGTGTGCGGGGCGGGGCCTAACCGAGGTGGGCTGAGCCATGCGGATAATGGCGCCTGAGAGCACCGCCCACAAGGAGGGGCAACCTATAGATTAAGGGCAAGACTCCTCCCCGGCCCCTGCCTCTACTTCTTCTTCCTCAGCTCCCGCCCCTCTTCTACTTCCTCCTCCCCAGCTCCCGCCCCTCTTCTACTTCCTCCTCCCCGGCCCCGCCCCTCTTCTTCCTCAGCCTCCGCCCCTCTACTTCCTCCTCCCCGCCCCTCTACTTCCTCCTTCTTCTCCCCGCCCCTCTACTTCCTCCTTCTTCTCCCCGTCCCTCTACTTCCTCCTTTTTCCCCGCCCCTCTACTTCCTCCTTCTCCCCGCCCCTCTCCTTCTTCCTCCTCCTCCCCCCCGGCCCCCACCCCTCTACTTCTCCTCCTCCTCTTCCTCCCCAGCCCCCGCCCCCGCCCCTCTACTGCCTCCTCCCCGACCCTCACCCCTCTCCTGCCTCCTCCTCCCCGCCCCTCTACTAACTCCTTCTCAACGGTCCTCTACTGCCTCCTCCTCCCCGGCCCCTGCATCTCTACTTCCTCCTCCCCGACCCCTCCTCTCTACTTCCTCCTCCCCGGCCCCCTCCTCTCTACTTCCTCCTCCTCGGCCCCCGCCTTTCTACTTCCTCCTCCTCCTCCTCCTCCCCGGCCCCCTCCATTCTACTTCCTCCTCCTCCTCCCCGGCCCCCTCCTCTCTTCTTCCTCCTCCCCGGCCTCCTCCTCTCTACTTCCTCCTCCCCGGCCCCCACCCCTCTACTTCCTCCTCCTCCTTCTCCTCCCCGGCCCCTTCCTCTACTTCCTCCTCGTCCCCCGACCCTCTTTTTCCTCCTCCCCGGCCCCCACCTCTACTTCCTCCTTCAGTCCCCTCTAGTTTCTCTTCCACCTCGGCCCCGCCCCTCTTTTTCCTCCTCCGGCCCCCGCCCCTCTATTTCTCCTCCTCCTCCCCAGCCCCCACCTCTCTTCTACTTCTTAATCCCCAGTCCCCGCCCCTCTACTGCCTCCTCCCCGGCCCTCGCCCCCCCTTCCCCCTCCCCCCCCCTCCCCCCCCTCTCCGGGCCCCCCTCCCCACCCTTTCCCGCCCCCCCTTTGTTCTTCCACCTCCTCCCCGCCCCTCTACAAACCCCCTTCCCCCCCGGCCCCTTACGGGCCTCCCCCTTCCCCCCCAGCCCCCACCACTCTACTTCCTCCTCCTCCTCCCCGGCCCTCGCCTTTCTACTTCCTCCTTCTCCTCCCCGACCCCCTCCTCTCTACTTCCTTCTCCCCCCCTCCCGGGCCCCCCCCCTTTTCAACTTCCCTCCTCCTCCTCCCCGGCCCCCGCCTCTCTACTTCCTCCTCCCCGGCCCCGCCTCTCTACTTCCTCCTTCTTCTCCCCGGCCCTCTACTTCTTTCTCCCCGGGCCTCTACTTCTTTCTCCCTGGCCCCCGCCCCTCTACTTTCTCCTCCCCGTCCCCTGCCTCTACTTCCTCCTGGTCACCCGCCCCTCTATTTCCTCCTCCACGGCCTCCGCCCCTCTAGTTTCTCCTCCTCCTCGGCCCCGCCCCTCTTCTTCCTTTTCCTCCTCGGCCCCGCCCCTCTACTTCGCCCTCCTCGGCCTCCGCCCCTCTTCTTCCTCCTCCTCCCTGGCCCCCGCCCCTCTTCTTCCTCCTCCTCGGCCCCGCCCCTCTGCTTCTTTCTTCTCCTCCTCGTTCTCCGCCCCTCTTCCTCTTCCTCCTCGGCCCCCGCTCCTCTTCTTCTTCCTCCCTCCTCGGCTCCCGCTCCTCTTCCTCCTTGGCCCCGCTCCTCTTCTTCTTCCTCCTCCTCGGCCCCCGCCCCTCTTCTTCTTCCTCCTCCTCCTCGGCCCCCGCCTCCCTACTGCTTCCTCCTCCTCCTCGGCCCCCACCCCTCTACTGCTTCCTCCTCGGCCCCCGCCTCCCTTCTTCTTCCTCCTCGGCCCCCACCCCTCTACTGCTTCCTCCTCGGCCCCCCGCCTTTTTCCCTTTTCCCTCCCCCGGCCCCCCCACCCCCTACTGTTTCCCCCGCCTGGGCCCCCCGCCTTTTTTTTCTTCTTCCCCTCCCCCCTGGGGCCCCCACCCCTCTACTTCTTCTTCCTCGGCCCCCGCCTCTCTTCTTCTTCCCCCTCCTCCTCGGCCCCTGCCTCTCTTCTTCTTCCTCCTCCTCCTCCTCGTTCCTGGGCCCTATCTTTTTTTCCCTTTCCTCCCCTCCCCTCCTCGGCCCCCCCGCCTCTCTTCTTTTCCCCCCCTTTCCTCGGCCCCCCCCCTCTCTTTTCTTCCCTCCCCCCTCCTCGGCCCCCACCTCTCTTCTTCTTCCTCCTCCTCCTCGGCCCCCACCTCTCTTCTTCTTCCTCCCCCCTCCCCCCCCCCCCCACCTTCTTCTTTTTCCCTCCTCCTCGGCCCCCCCCCTTCTCTTTTTCCCCTCCCCTGGGGCCCCCCCCCCTTTCTTCTTCCTCCTCGGCCCCCGCCCCTCTTCTTCCTCCTCGACCCCCGCCCCTCTTCTTCCTCCTCGACCCCCGCCCCTCTTCTTCCTCCTCGACCCCCGCCCCTCTTCTTTTTCCCTTCCTGGGCCCCCCCCCTTTTCTTTTCCTCCCCCCCCGGGCCCCCGTTTCCTCTTCTTCTTCTTCTTCCTCCTCCTTGGCCCCCGCTCCTCTTCTTTTTTCTTCCTTTTCCCTCGGCCCCCCCTTTCCTCTTTTCTTTCCCCCCTCCTGGGCCCCCCCGCTCTTTTTCTTTTTTCCTTTTTCCCCCCTGGGCCCCCGTCCCTCTTTTTTTTCCCCCTTTGGGCCCCCGCTCCTTTCTTTTGTTTCCCCCTTTGGGCCCCCCGGGCCCCCCCCCCCCCCCCCCCCTTCTTCCTCCTCCCCCTCGCCTCGCCTATTTCTTTTTCCCTTCCCCCCCCCCACCTCCCCCTCCCCCCCGGCCCCCCCCTCTCTTTTTCCCCTTCCCTCCCCCCTTTCCTTTTTCTCCCCGGCCCCCCCCCCTTTTCTTTTTCCCCTTTCCCCCCTTTTCCCCCCCGGCCCCCCCCTCCCCTCCTCTTCTTCTTCCCTCCTTGGCCCCCCCCTCCCCTCCCCCCCCCCATTTTTCCCTCCCTGGCCCCCCGTCCTTTTTCCCCTTCCCCCCCCCTTTTTCCCCCCGGGCCCCCCCCCCCTTCTTTTTTCCCCTTCCCCCCCCCTTTTCCCTTCAGGCCCCCCCCTGTTTTTCCCTTTTTTCCCCTCCTCGGCCCCCCCCCCTCTTTTTTTTCCTTTTCCCCCCGGGCCCCCCCCCGGCCCCCAATCTTCTTCCCCCGGCCCCCCCTCCCCCCCCCCCCCCCCCCTTTCTTCTTCTTCTTCTTCCTCCTCGGCCCCCCCCCTTTTTTCCTTTTTCCCCCCCGGCCCCCGCCCCTTTTCTTTTCCTCACCTCCTGGGCCCCCGCCCCCCACTTCTTCCCCTCCCCCTTTTTCCCCCCCCCTCCCCCCCCCCCGCACCCCCCTTCCCTTTTTCCCTTTTATTCCCCCTTTTTTTTTCCTTTTTCCTCCCCCCCCCGGCCCCCCCTTCTTTTCCCTTTTTCCCTTTCCCCCGGCCCCCGCCCCCCCTTCTTCTTTTCCCCTTTTCCTCCTGGGCCCCCCCCCTCTTTTTTCTTTTCCCCCTCCTCCTCGGCCTCCCGCCCCTCTTCTTCTTATTCCTCTTCCTCCTCGGCCTCCGCCCCTCTTCTTCTTTTTCCCCCTTTTCTTTCTTCCCCCCTTCCTCGGCCCCCTTTTTCTTTTTCCCTTCCCCCTTTTTTTTCCTTTTTCCTCCTCCTGGGGCCCCCGCTCCCCCTTATTTTTTTCCCCTCCTCCTCCTGGGCCCCCCGCCCCTTCTTTCTTTTTCCCTCCTCCTCCCCCGGGCCCTCTTTTTTTCTTCTTTCCCCTCCTCGGCCCCCCGCTCCTCTTCTTCTTCTTCCCTTCCTGGGCCCCCCGCCCTTTTCCCTTCTTTTTCCCCCTTTCCCCCTTTTCCTTTTTCCTCCTGGGGCCCCGGCCTCCCCCTTCTTTTTCCCTTCTTCCCCCTTTTCCCCCCCTTTTCCTTTTTCCCCCCGGCCCCCCCCCCTCTTTTTCCCCTTCCCCCCTTTACCTGGGGCCCCCGCTCCCCCCCTTCTTTTTCTTTCCTCCCCCTTTGGCCCCCCCGCCCCCCTCTTCTTCTTCCTCCTCCTCCTCGGCCCCCACCTCTTTTTTTCCCTTCCTCCTCCCCCCCCCCTTTCCCCCCCCCCCAACCCCCCCCCCCCCCTTCCCCCCCTTCCCCCTTGCCCTTCCCCCCCCCCTTCCCCCCCCTCCCCTTCCTTTCTCCCCCCCCGGCCCCCCTTCCCCCCTCCTCCCCCCCCCCCGCCCCCCCCCCCCCCCCCTCCCCCCCCCCCTTCCCCCCTGCCCCTCCCCCCCCCCCCCCGGCCCCTGCCCCCCCCCCTTCCCCCCCCCTTCCCCCCCCTTCCTCCCCCCCCGCCCCCCCCCCATTCCCCCTTCCCCCCAACCCCCCCCCCCCCCGGGCCCCCCCCCCCCCCCCTTTTCCCCCCCTTCCCCCCCCCTCCCCCCCCCCCTCCCCCCGGCCCCCCCGCCGGCCCCCCCCCCCTTCCCCCCCTTCTTTCCCCCCTCCCCCCCCCCCGGCCCCGCCCTCTTTTTCCCCCCTTCCCCTTTTCCCCTTCCCTCCCCCGTCCCCCCCCCCCGGCCCCCCCTCCCCCCCCCCCTTCCCCCCCTTGCCCCCCCCCCCCCGGCCCCCCCCCCCCTTTGCCCCCCCCCCCCCCCCCCTCCCCCCCCGCCCCCCCCCCCCTTCCCCCCTTCCCCCCCTTAATCCCCCCCCCCTCGGGCCCCCCCCTCCCCCCCCCCCTTCCCCCCCCACCCCCCCGGCCCCCCTCCCCCCCCCCCCCCCCCCTCCCCCCCCCTTCCCCCCACCCCCATCCCCCCCCCCCACTCCCCCCCCTAGGCCCCGGCCCCCCCCTTCCCCCCCCCCTTCCCCCCCCACCCCCCCACCCCCCCCCCCCCCCCCGGCCCCCCTCCCCCCCCCCCCCACCCCCCCCTCCCCCCCCCCCTCCGTTGGCCCCCCCCCCCCTCCCCCCCCCCCTCCCCCCCCTCGGCCCCCCCCCCTCCGCCCCCCCCCCCCCCCCCCCTTCCCCCCCCCCCCCCCCCCCTTCCCCCCCCCCCCCCCTCCCCCCCCCCCCCCCCTCCCCCTCTTCCTCCTCCTCCTCGGCCCCCGCTCCTCCTCTTCTTCTTCCTCCTCCTCCTCGGCCCTGCTACTCCTCTTCTTCTTCCTCCTCCTCCTCGGCCCCCGCTCCTCCTCTTCTTCTTCCTCCTCCTCCTCGGCCCCCGCTCCTCCTCTTCTTCTTCCTTCTCCTCCTAGACCTCCATCTATCTTCTTCCTTCTCCTCGGCCCCCACCCCTCTTCTTCCTCCTCCTCTGTGTTCTCATACACCCTCTCCTCCTCCTCTGTGTTCTCATACACCCTCTCCTCCTCCTCCTCCTCTGTGTTCTCATACACCCTCTCCTCCTCCCCCTCTGTGTTTCATAACCTTCCCCCCTTTCCTCCTCTGAAATTCTCATCCCCCTCCCCCTTTCCTCTTCTGATTCCCCATAACACCCCTCTCCTCCCCTCCCCCTCCTCCTCTTTGATTTTTCATACACTCTCTCCCCCTTTTCCCCCCCTCCTCCTCTGTTTTTCTCATCCCACCCTCTACTCCTCCTCTGTTTTTCTCATACACCCTCTCCTCCTCCTTTGTTCTCATACACCCTCTCCTCCTCCTCCTCCTTTGTGTTCTCATACCCCCCTCCCACCTCCTCTTTGTTCTCATACACCCTCTCCTCCTCCTCTGTTTTCTCATACACCCTCTCCTCCTCCTCCTCCTTGTTCTCATACCCCCCCTTTTCCTCCCCCTCTGAGTTCTCAAACACTTTTCCTCCTTCCTCCCCCTTTCTGGGGTTCTTTTCCCACCCTCTCCTCCTCCTCTGAGTTCTCCTACATCCCTCTCCTCCTCCCCCCTCTGAGTTTCTCCTAAAACCCCCCTCCCTCCTCCCCTCCTCTGGGTTCTCAACACCCTTTTCCTCCTCCTCTGAGTTCCCAAAAACCCTCCCCTTTTCCTCCTCCCCCCTGTGTTCCATACCCCCTTTTCCTCCTCCTCTTCGTGTTTTTAAATAAACCCCCCCCCCCCCCCCCCCTTTTCCCCCCCCTTTTTTCCCCTCCCCCTTTTTCCCCAAAAACCCCCCCCCCCTTTTTTCCCCTCCCCGCCCCCCCCTTTCCCCCCAAAACCCCCCCCCCTTTTTTTCCCCCTTTTGTTTCCCCCCCCCCCCCCTTTTTTCCCCCTTTCCCCCCCTTTTTTTCCCCCCTCTCTTCCCCCTTTTTTCCCCCCTTTCCCCCCCCCTTTCCCCTTTTCCCCCTTTTCCCCACCCCCCCCCCCCAAATTTTTTCCCCCCCTTTTTCCCCCCCTTTTTTCCCCCTTTTTAAAAAACCCCCCCCCCCCTTCCCCCCTTTTTCCCCCCCCCCCTCCCCCCTTTTTTTCCCCCCCTTCCCCCCCCCTTTTTCTTTTTCCCCCCCCCCCCCTTTTTTTTAACCCCCTTCCCCCCCTTTTTGGGTTTTTCCCCCCCTTTCCCCCCCTTTCTTTCCCCCCCCTTTTCCCCCCCCCCCCTTTTTTTTTCCCCCCCCCGGGCCCCGTTTTTCCCCACCCCCCCCCTTCCCCCCCCTTTTTTTTTCCCCCCTTTCCCCCCACCCCCCCCCCCCCCCCCCTTTTCCTCTCTCTCCCCCCCCCCCCCCCCCCTTTTTTCCCCAACCACCCACCCCCCCCCTTTTTTTGGGCCCCCTTTTGGCATACCCCCCCCCCCCCCCCCCCCTTTTTCCCCCCCTTCCCCCCCCCCTTTTCTTTTTTCCCCCCCCCCCCCATTTCCCGGTTTCCCCCCCCTTTTCCCCCCCCTTTTTTTTTTTTAAAAAACCCCCCCCCCCCCTTTGTCCCAACCCCCCCCTTCCCCCTTTCCCCCCAAACCCCCCCCTTCCCCCCCCTTTTTCCCCCCCTTTCCCCCCCCCCCCCCCCCCCTTTTTCCCAAACCCCTTCCCCCCCCCCCTTTTTTCTTTTTTTTCCCCCCCCCCCCCCCCCTTTCCCCCCCCCCCCCCTGGTTTCCACAAAACCCCCCCCCCCCCCCCCCCCTTTTTTCCCCCCTTTCCTTTTTTCCCCCTTTCCCCCCCTTCCCCCCCCCCCCTTTTTCCCCCCCGGGGGCCCCCCCCCTTCCCCCCAAAATCCCCCCCCCCCCCCCCCTTTTCCCCCTTTTTTCCCCCCCCCCCCCCCTTTCCCCTTTTTTTTCCCCCCAAACCCCCCCCCCCCCCCCCTTTTTTCCCCCCTTTTAAAACCCCCCCCCCTTCCCCCCCCCCCCCCCCCCCTTCCCCCCCCCTTTTTCCCCCCCTTTTTCCCCCCCCCCCCCCTTCCCCTCCCCTTTTTTCCCCTTTTCCCTTCCCCCCCCCCCCCCGGCCCCCCCAACCCCTTTTTTTTTTCCACCCCCCCCCCCCCCCCCCTCCCCTCCGTTCTCATACACCCTCTCCTCCTCCTCCTCTGTGTTCTCATACACCCTCTCCTCCTCCTCCTCCTCTGTGTTCTCATACACCCTCTCCTCCTCCTCTGTGTTCTCATACACCCTCTCCTCCTCCTCTGTGTTCTCATACACCCTCTCCTCCTCCTCTGTGTTCTCATACACCCTCTCCTCCTCCTCTGTGTTCTCATTCCCATCTTCCCTTCCTCTGTGTTTCATACACCCTCTCCTCTCCGCCTCTGGTTCACATAAACCTCTCTCCTCTCCTCTGTGTTCTCAAACACTCTCTCCTCCTCCTTCCCTCTCTGTGTTCCATTACACTCTCTCCTCCTCCTCCTCGTCCTCCTCTGTGTTCTCATACACCCTCTCCTCCTCCTCCTCCTCCTCCTGTGTTCTCATACACCCTCTCCTCCTCCTCTGTGTTCTCATACACCCTCTCCTCCTCCTCCTCTGTGTTCTCATACACCCTCTCCTCCTCTGTGTTCTCATACACCCTCTCCTCCTCCTCCTCTGTGTTCTCATACACCCTCTCCTCCTCCTCCTCCTCTGTGTTCTCATACACCCTCTCCTCCTCCTCCTCCTCTGTGTTCTCATACACCCTCTCCTCCTCCTCTGTGTTCTCATACACCCTCTCCTCCTCTGTGTTCTCATACACCCTCTCCTCCTCCTCCTCCTCTGTGTTCTCATACACCCTCTCCTCCTCCTCTGTGTTCTCATACACCCTCTCCTCCTCTGTGTTCTCATACACCCTCTCCTCCTCCTCCTCTGTGTTCTCATACACCCTCTCCTCCTCCTCCTCTGTGTTCTCATACACCCTCTCCTCCTCCTCTGTGTTCTCATACACCCTCTCCTCCTCCTCCTCCTCCTCTGTGTTCTCATACACCCTCTCCTCCTCCTCCTCCTCTGTGTTCTCATACACCCTCTCCTCCTCCTCCTCCTCTGTGTTCGTTACACCCTCTCCCTCCTCCCTCTCCTCCTCTCTGTTCTCATACACCCTCTCCTCCTCCTCTGTGTTCTCCTACACCTCTCCTCCTCCTCCTCTGTGTTCTCATACACCCTCTCCTCCTCCTCTGTGTTCTCATACACCCTCTCCTCCTCCTCTATGTTCTCATACACCCTCTCCTCCTCCTCTGTGTTCTCATACACCCTCTCCTCCTCCTCCTCCTCTCTCTTCTCATACACCGTCTCATCCTCCTCCTCCACTCTGTTCTCATACACCCCCTCCTCCTCCTCCCCTGTGTTCTCATACACCCCCTCCTCCTCCTCTATGTTCTCATACACCCTCTCCTCTCCTCCTCTGTGTTCTCATAAACCATCTCCTCCTCCTCTGTGGTCTCATACACCCCCTCCTCCTCCTCTGTGTTCTCATACACCCTTCCTCTCCTACCCCTGGGTTCTCATAACCTCTCCTCCATCATCCTCCTGTGTTCTCATTACACCTCTCCTCCTCCTCCTCCTCTATGTTCTCATACACCCTCTCCTCCTCTCCTCTCTGTGTTCTCATTCACCCTTCCTCCTCCTCTCTCTATGATCTCATCACCCTTTCTCCTCCTCCATGTGTTCTCATACACCCTTCATCATTCCTCATCTCTATTTTCTCATACTCCCTCCTCATCCTCCTCTGTGTTTCCTCATACACCTTCCTCTCTCATCTCTGTGTTCTCATACACCCCCTCTCCTCCTCTGTTTCTCATACACCCTCTCCATCCCTCCTCACTCCTCCTCCTCTGTGTTCTCATACACGCTCTCTTCCTCCTCCTCTGTGTTCTCATACACCCTCTCCTCCTCCTCTATGTTCTCATACACCCTCTCCTCCTCCGCTGTGTTCTCATACACCCTCTCCTCCTCCTCCTCCTACTCCGTGTTCTCATAACCCTCTCCTCTCCTCTGTGTTCTCATTAACCCTCTCGTCCATCCTCTCATCTGTGTTCTCATACCACCCTCCTCCTCCTCTGTGTTCCCATACACCCTCTCCTCCTCCTCCTCCTCTGTGTTCTCATACACCCTCTCCTCCTCCCGCTATCCTAAGTGTTCCTCATGACACCCTTCCTCCTCCTCCTCTCTGTGTTCTTCATACACCTCTCTCCTCCTCTCATCCTCTGTGTTCTCATACACCCTCTCCTCTCCTCCTCTGTGTTCTCATAAACCCTCTCCTCCATCCTCTCCCTGTGTTCTCATACACGCTCTCCTCCTCATTCCTCTCCGTGTTTCTAATACACCCTCTCTCCTCCTCCTCTCTCTGTGTCTCCATACACCCACTCCTCACTCCTATCCTCTGTGTTCTCATACATCCTCTCCTACTCCTCCTCCTCCTCTGTGTTCTCATACTCCATCTCCTCCTCCTCCTCCTCTTGTTCTCATACACCCTCTCCTCCTCCTCGACCTCCTCCTCCTCCTCTGTGTTCTCATACACCCTCTCCTCCTCCCCTCTGTGTTCTCATACACACTCTCCTCCTCTATGTTCTCATACACACTCTCTCCTCCCCTCTCTGTGTTTCATTACACCTTCCTCCTCCTCTGTGTTCTCATACACCCTCTCTCGTGTTCTCATACACCCTCTCTTCCTCCCCTCTGTTCTCATACACCCTCTCTTCCTCCCCTGTGTTCTCATACACCCTCTCCTCCTCATCCTCATCTGTGTTCTCATACACCCACTCCTCCTCTGTGTTCTCATACACCCTCTCCTCCTCCTCTGTGTTCTCATAACCCTCTCCTCCTCCTCCTCCGCTGTGTTCTCATACACCCTCTCCTCCTCCTCCTCCTCTGTGTTCTCATACACCCTCTCCTCCTCCTCCTCCGTGTTCTCATACACCATCTCCTCCTCCTCCTCCTCTGTGTTCTCATACACCCTCTCCTCCTCCTCTGTGTTCTCATACACCCTCTCCTCCCCCTCCTCCTCTTCTATGTTCTTATACACCAACTCCTCCTGCTCCTCCTCTGTGTTCTCATACACCCTCTCCTACTCTCCTACTCTGTGTTCTCATTCTCCTCTCTCCTCCTCCTTTCTTTGTTGTTCTTATACCACCCTCCTCCTCCTCTGTGTTCTCATACACCCTCTCCTCCTCCTCTGTGTTCTCATACACCCTCTCCTCCTCCTCTGTGTTCTCATACACCCTCTCCTCCTCCTCCTCTGTGTTCTCATACACCCTCTCCTCCTCCTCTGTGTTCTCATACACCCTCTCCTCCTCCTCCTCCTCTGTGTTCTCATACACCCTCTCCTCCTCCTCTGTGTTCTCATACACCCTCTCCTCCTCCTCCTCTGTGTTCTCATACACCCTCTCCTCCTCCTCCTCCTCTGTGTTCTCATACACCCTCTCCTCCTCCTCCTCCTCTGTGTTCTCATACACCCTCTCCTCCTCCTCCTCTGTGTTCTCATACACCCTCTCCTCCTCCTCCTCTGTGTTCTCATACACCCTCTCCTCCTCCTCCTCCTCTGTGTTCTCATACACCCTCTCCTCCTCCTCCTCCTCCTCCTCCTCCTCCTCTGTGTTCTCATACACCCTCTCCTCCTCCTCCTCTGTGTTCTCATTTCACACTCTCCTCCTCTCCTCCTCTGTGCTTTTCAATACACCCTCTCCTCCTCCTCCTCTGTGTTCTCATACACCCTCTCCTCCTCCTCCTCCTCTGTGTTCTCATACACCCTCTCCTCCTCCTCCTCCTCCTCTGTGTTCTCATACACCCTCTCCTCCTCCTCCTCCTCCTCTGTGTTCTCATACACCCTCTCCTCCTCCTCTGTGTTCTCATACACCCTCTCCTCCTCCTCCTCTGTGTTCTCATACACCCTCTCCTCCTCCTCCTCCTCTGTGTTCTCATACACCCTCTTCTCGGGTCCTTCTGAAGTTCTCATTTCACCTCTCCTTCCTCCTCTCTGTTCTCCTACACCCTCTCCTCACCCTTCCTCCTCTCTTGTGTTCTCATTCTCCCTTCTACTCCTCCTCCTCCTCTGTGTTCTCATACACCCTCTCCTCCTCATCCTCCTCTATGTTATCATACCCTCTGTCGTCCTCTTGCAGTGAGCGTGGTGAGTACTCGCAGGAGGCGGAGTTTATTGGGAAGAGCGCACTGACGGGGGCGCTGATCGGTTTGGTGTATGGTGGTGTTCCGGCGGCGCGCCTCAGCCGGGAGCAGTACATAAAGCATAGCCACGCGGAGGTGTACCGGCATCGGATCGAGGCTGTGGTGAGGGTGGTTCTATGACTGGAGAGTGGGTGGAGTCATGAGATGCCCTGCCTCATTGGCACTTGTCTCCACAGAGGTCGGTCCATAATGCCGCCATCCGGGGCTTCCTCCGCTATGGATTCCGCTGGGGATGGAGAGTCGCCGCCTTCGTCACCATTTTTAAGTAAGTGCCCCCTCCCCGTGCTCCGGCCACATTGTCTGCTCCACCAGGTCGTAGTAACCCACAATGCCTTGCTTCCTCCAGCTGCGTCAGCACCGGCCTCTCGGCGTACCGGGACAAGGTGGTGGTCAGCAACTTTGCTGCGGCCGGAGGTGAGTGGACGATCGGGGGCCACGGGGGGCAGCTGCCGCAGGAGCATGTGGGGGTCATGGAGTGCTGGGAGAGGGTTTATATTAGGGGTGGGCACTGGTTGGTGATGGTGCCTCAGTGTCGAGGATAGGCGCTGGTTGGTTCTAGAGGGTGGGCTGGTGCAAAGGGGATCGGGGGGGGGGGAACGGGAAGGGACTGTGGGAGGGAGGCCAGTTGGTATTTCGTGGGTGGCTGTTAAGAGGGTTGGAGAGGGTGGGTGCCGGTTTGGCTATTTCGGGGGTGGGCAGATGGGGTTGTATTTGTATAGTGGGTGGGATGTGGGAGTAGATTTTGGGGGTGTGGGTAGTTGTCAGGAGATTGGTATGGGGCTAGGCAGTGTTGGGGGAATGGGTGCGGGTTGGTATCATTGGTGGGCTGGTGGGGCGGGTTTGGTCGGGGCGGGGTGGTGCTTATTATCCGGGGTGGGCTGGCGTGGAGGGTCTTGAGGGGGTGCTGGTGTGGGTAGTTATCAGGAGATCAGTTTGGGGCTGGCTGTGGGTAGATATCAGGGCTGGGCAGTATTGGGAGAATGGGTGTGCGTTGGTATCAGGGGTGGGCTGGTTTGGGGACACTTCGTGGGTGTAGGTAGTTATCAGGAGGTTGGTATGGGGGGCGGCTGTGCGAGGTGTCGGGGGTTGGCTAGTGTGGTGTCATTATTGGGAGGTTGGTATCGGGGGTGGGCTTCTACTATAACTCCTTTCTTCTCTCCTCCCCGCAGCGGTCACCGGTGGTCTGTTCCGCTTGAACCTGGGCCTCCGAGGCCTGGTTGGAGGATCGCTCATCGGGGTGTTACTCGGGTGCGTGGCTCTTCCCTGGTTGCCCTCTTGCCGCTGGCTCAGCCTCCTCCTCACCGCTGCCCTCTCTCTCTCTCCTCCTCCTCACCGCTGCCCTCTCTCTCCTCCTCACCGCTGCCCCCTCTCTCTCCTCCTCACCGCTGCCCTCTCTCTCCTCCTCACCGCTGCCCTCTCTCTCCTCCTCCTCACCGCTGCCCTCTCTCTCCTCCTCCTCACCGCTGCCCTCTCTCTCTCTCCTCACCGCTGCCCTCTCTCCTCCTCCTCACCGCTGCCCCCTCTCTCTCCTCCTCCTCCTCACCGCTGCCCCCTCTCTCCTCCTCCTCACCGCTGCCCTCTCTCTCCTCCTCACCGCTGCCCTCTCTCTCCTCCTCACCGCTGCCCCCTCTCTCCTCCTCCTCCTCACCGCTGCCCTCTCTCTCCTCATCTCACCGCTTGCCCCCTCTTCCTCCTCACCGCTGCCCCCTCTCTCCTCCTCCTACCGCTTCCTATCTCCTCTCCATCTTCTAACCGCTGCCTCCTCTCTCCTCCTCACCGCTGCCCTCTCTCTCCTCCTCCTCACTGCTGCCCCCTCTCTCTCCTCCTCACGCTGTCCCATCTATCTCCTTACCTCACGCTGCCTCTCTCTCCTCCTCCTCACCGCTGCCCTCTCTCTCCTCCTCACCGCTGCCCCCTCTCTACTCCTCCTCACCGCTGCCCCCTTCTCCCTCTCACTCACCCGCTGCCCTCTCTCCTATCTCCTCCTCACCGCTGCCCCCTCTCTCATCCTCCTCACCGCTGCCCCCCCCTCTCTCCTCCTCTCCTCACCGCCCTCTTCTCCTCTCCTCACCGCTGCCCTCTCTCTCTCTCCTCCTCACCGCTGCCCCCTCTCTCTCCTCCTCCTCACCGCTGCCCTCTCTCCTCCTCCTCACCGCTGCCCCCTCTCTCCTCCTCCTCACCGCTGCCCCCTCTCTCCTCCTCCTCACCGCTGCCCCCTCTCTCCTCCTCCTCACCGCTGCCCTCTCTCTCTCCTCCTCACCGCTGCCCTCTCTCTCCTCCTCCTCACCGCTGCCCCCTCTCTCCTCTCTCACCGCGCCCCTCTCTCCTCTCCTCACCGCTGCCCTCTCTCTCCTCCTCCTCACCGCTGCCCCTATATATCTCCTCACCGCTGCCCCCTCTCTCCTCCCCACCGCTGCCCCCTCTCTCTCCTCCTCACCGCTGCCCCCTCTCTCCTCCTCCTCACCGCTGCCCCCTCTCTCCTCCTCCTCACCGCTGCCCTCTCTCTCTCCTCCTCCTCACCGCTGCCCCCTCTCTCTCCTCCTCCTCACCGCTGCCCCCTCTCTCCTCCTCCTCACCGCTGCCCTCTCTCTCTCCTCCTCACCGCTGCCCCCTCTCTCCTCCTCCTCACCGCTGCCCCCTCTCTCCTCCTCCTCACCGCTGCCCCCTCTCTCCTCCTCCTCACCGCTGCCCCCTCTCTCCTCCTCCTCACCGCTGCCCCCTCTCTCCTCTCCTCCCGTGCCCCCTCTCTCTCTCCTCCTCACCGCTGCCCCCTCTCTCTCTCCTCCTCACCGAAGCCCCCTCTATCTCTCCTACTCAGCTGCCCCCTCTCTCTTCCTCTCACCGCTGCCCCTCTCTCCTCCTCCACCCCCTCATCCCTCTCACCTCCTCCTCACCGCAGCCCCCCTCTTCCTCTCTCACCCTCTGCCCCCTCTCTGTCTCTCCTCACCGCTGCCCCCCTCTCTCTCCCATGGAAACACCATCGCCCCCTCATGACAGGCCACTCTGCAGCTCGCCCGGCGCGGCACGCGTCACACCAACGGCACAGCGTCCCACCCAAGCATGTGTCTTGTGATGGGCCGTCCCCGGCTCCACATGCTCACAAACAACCTCAACGTTAATCGATTACTTACTTTGGAAACACCTTTCTGAACCATCTTATCGACCAATCTCAAGTGAGAAGAAGTGGCTTGCTGGTAATACAAGCGCTCGTTTAAATTGCACGCACAGTTAATCTCACTTGCATAGCCACAAAACTGGCACCGTGTGATAGCTGGCCTGTGTGAATCTCATAATCGAGTTCAGAACGTGTGCACAATCTTCTATTCACTGATGGAGCGGCAGTCAGTGCTGTGATATCCTTCCTCTTTCTAATCTCCACTCTGCTGGCGCGCGCCCGTGCGGTGTCCTACTTTCCTCGCCTATGTGCGAGCTCACTCTAGCGCCGTCCCTCTCTCGTCGCCATTGTCTGTCTAACGACGCTGCCTTCGCGTTACTCTCCTCCTCTCCACCACATCCCCCTTCACCTCCATCCATCGAGATCTCTGATCGCCATATGTCAGAGTCACGAGCCTACGCACAGCGGTAATCAGCTTCGTCGCTGCTGCTAATGATCTCACGCGTCGCTTTCTCGAGATTATCAGACCACGTAATCCTTATATGTATCTGCCCATGACGTATCACTAGATCTTACTGGACTTCGGTGTCCTGCTCGTGCCATGCACAGACGCCTGACTGTCGAGTGTATTCCGGTGCATGACTTCAATCCTTGCGCTCGCCGCTATCTGCTGCGTCCTCCCTCTCCGAGCCCTTTACTGATGCCCTATCCTTGATGACCATGCTCCCATGATACGCGTCAGTCGATCTCCAGAGCAGAAAGCAGTCTGTCCCTGTGGCGCTAATCTTGCAGCTGGATCAAAGCCGGCGTACTCACGCACTGCTGATATCATACCAGACACGTTCGCGCGTGCAATCACTGTGGCCCGTCCTCTTGCCACCTTGCATTGCAGAATCGCTGGCGAGGGGCCCCCACTCTCTCCTCCACTCCTCACCGCTTCCCTCTCATACCTCCACCACCACACTCTTCCCTCACACACTCCACACCTCACCTCTTCCATCTTCTCCTCCTCCTCCACTGGACAACCCTCTTCCTGATCGTACCCACACTTTGCACCATCACGTGTAAGATACTGCCCGCGAGCGATCATGGCGCCAACTAGCCAGCCCACAGACAGAGACCACCAGACATCTTTCCCACCCAAACGTGTACGTGTTGCCGTGACAGGCGTGACGGCGCACCCTCCCACCATCGCGCACCAATGATTGATTTGTGAACGTCTCCACGCCTGCGCCACTCCTCAGTACCCGCATAGAACGTGTGACACCTGTGCAGTCACAAATCTACGTCGCTAGATGCATGCGATGAATCGTCTTTCGTATAGAAGCACCTGTAGCCTTTGATAGCCTAATTCACTTCGCTTCCAAGCGCTAGTACTCTGTCGTTCTTACACCTCCTCCACGCATGATCTCCCGCATCTCTAACACACTCTACATATATTCAGCCGAAGAACACCAGGATCGGCACCCGACTACTCTCCTCGGCCGCCTTCTACTAGACTCATCTTACGCATTATCGTGTGTTCATCATGTTGCAATTGTATCTCCGCCGTACTCTACTACTCTCTCGTTCGGTGCACTCCATTCTCATACGAAGTACTCGCTACGCACGCGCTTCCATCCACTGTAGCACTGATAGGGGAGGAGTGAGCCTGCTACTGTCCGTCCTTGCCTGCCCTTTTATATCCACAGACAGAGCTCCACGCAAGATTCAATACACTAGCGCATTGCTCTGCCTTATCGCACCTCTACACGACGCAGATCACGCCTAGACCCTCACCTTTGCGAATTGCGTGCAGAGTCCCATCCAGCTATAATGCAACACGTTCCTCCAGTATACTTGCACTAGTTGTTCTCACATACAAGACGTGTCGCGTCGCCACATGTCAACTTTCCTCCTAGAGTCACTATCTCACCAAACATCCGTGTGTAGCGCCGTCACTCTACAAGCGCCGCGCGCTCAGTAAGCCCACGCTGTCTGTACGTCACACCGAGCTCATGACTTACATCCCCCAGTGAGTTCCTCATATAAACTCTAACCAGCCTCATTCACTCCGTCGGATGAGCTAATCTATCACGACCACTACCTCTCCATCCCGATCCGCAACATCCGTCCCATGCGCCCCCAAACTCCTCGTGTCGTCCACCAAAGTGCCATATTTGTTTTACCAGGCCGTATATGCAGAACCCTCCATCGCCGCACCCGAACAATACTCACAGACCAGCTCATCATCGCCCTCAGCCGCGCAATTACCGATACCAGACGCGCAATCATGACACTTCGGACGTCATGGACCTCTATCACCGCACGAGTCACTACACCCGTGTCTCGCTCACCAATCTGTAACTACTACGCTATATCCTTTCTGAGACAAATATGTGTGCCCCTTGTACATCGCACCTGATAATCCCTCCTTCATTCTCTGATTATCGCATCGCTGACACTGCCGATCTACTTACCTACTCTATCATACTACCCGACCTCAGTTATAGGCCAGATCTAGTTCCCCTCACTCAACTCTCCACTGTAACTACGTGCACGCGTTCCACTACGCAGACTTCCCCCAACATCACACTGTCTGAAGCTCCGGCACCGCTTCCCCCTCACTCGTGAGACACTCAACTGTCCTACACCGCCGGTCATCCTCTAGGCACAGACTCCGTAGGCTCCTTCAACTACTCTACCCTTGTTTGCTATTCCATCATGTCGCTATCACACTCGCGCCTAATCCGAAGTCCCTAGAGTCACACTCCTTCCCAGCCTTCGACAAAGGCCGAGCACTATACACGTAGAAACAAGCACAACACCTTGTCACGGACGCCCACAGATCATCAGAGAGTTCTATATCAAATGTCCCTTGACCCCTACTCTTGTGCTGATAGCCAGATAGAAGAGCCTCTATTCGCGCGATGCTCAGATCCCTCACGACACACTTCAGAGTCACTGTGTCTCGTTCGCAGTCAGAGCGCTGCCACAAATATGTCTAGCACTCACTGTTCGCACCGTGTCCCAGCTCTTCCTGGTTGATTCACCTCCTCTCGGTGCACTCGATCCATCCCACCACCTCCATCCTCATGCTTCCTCGCTCTGTCCTGGCCCCGCAGCACAACAGACATCCGCTGCCGTGCACTCACTATACGGTTGCCCCCGCTTCGTCTTGACACTCACCTAGCGCTTGTAGACTGTCACCACAGCGCTCTTTTCCAGCGATGCACGTATGGTGTCACGAGGCCCAGTAAGGTACAGCAATTAATTTATCTCCTGTGTTTCTACTCACTATTATCCGCCACACTCTTCTGTGAACGCGCACCACTCACACTGCTCACTACGCTCATGAGCGCGACGAATATACTACTCACCACATCTTCCTACCTCTCTGCTGCCTCTCTCGTCATACTGCAGCTCAGTCACCTCCGCCCCCACTCTCCAGACCCTCCAGCCCGAACCATAGCCTCTTTACTATCCTGTGTGTGTGTGTGTCTGCGCGTAAGCTACCCATTCGTCACTATCGACCCCACTCGCATCGCTCGACTGCGCCCTGCATGCACGATACTTCTCACGTCTGCCGTCTGCGCCTCCCGCTTCCCTCGTGTGGGGGTTTCCTCTTCCACCCCTCATCACCAGCTAGCCGTGCCTACTCCTCTTCGCGCACCTACCATTCTCGCTAGTTCACTCGACATGATTGTCACGCATGCACGTGTCCGCAGACTAGTCAGCCTCTCCTCCCGTCGTAAATCTTTATCTGCTGAACTATTGTACAATCCTTCTATCTGTCCCAACCCTCATCCCCACAACACACCGTCGCGTCGTGTATGCTAATACACTCGAGTTGCTGTGTTAGGGTCTTGTACTGTCACCGATGGGACCACCCCTCGGTGTCCCCGCCACAGTAGCAAGCGTCTCCTCCTGTAAACTCGCACTTCACTCCACGCTTCTGACTCTATGACGCGAACCTTGTGCTCGCTATCCAGTACCCTGCAAGACGTGCCCCATCTATTGTAGCGTCCTCCTGCTGCACACCTCTTTCTCGTCGCCTATCCTGGGTGTGAATCAGTTATATGTCCGCTCGGTACTTCCTATGCTCCTCGCTGTCCACACAGAAATAGAAACGCTCACGCCCGCCACATCAGTCGACTACCACCCCTGCACCAGTCTTCCCCCATTAGAGATCGCGCACACTGCACGCTGATATCTCATCCCCCATTCACCACCACCACACCTTCTTCCCTTCTACTCCTTCCTCCAACGACCTTGCCATCCCCAGCGTCTCATCCTCTGACGTTCATCCTAGGCCTACTATCCGCCACGCGCGTGTCACAGTCACACCTCCATATCTCACCTCCCCTCTTCCCTCACCTGCGTCTCTCATGCTAACATTGCTCGGCCATCGCCATGTCTTTCCACATGACCCAACTGAGAGAGACTAGCTCGACTCGCTAGACCCGTGCAGAATGTCCCCACTATTAGAAACACAAAGCCGATATCACCCATACTGGCCCGTGACATACTGACTCTCACCCTGTGTTCGTAAACGCACTCTTGTTGCTACGCCTGTCTCCACTCACCTTCCTCCTGACACTGTACACTCTTTCGCACGCACCTCGTCTGTACTTCTAGTGTCACTCCACGTTAGCACTTAGATCGGCCTCTTTCTCCGCCTGCGCTGCAGCGCGAGCTCTGTGTACGCTGACGTGCTCACCTCTTCCGCGCCCTCACTATCATCCACTCCGACGGCTGTCCATATCCGTCTTCTCGCCCGGTTCGCTCATCGTGTCTATAATGTCAATGGCGGACTCACACACGAGCGGGCTTCGGCCTGCACTCACCCTCCTACACTGCACGATCCACCGTCCTGTCGAGCTCCCCCTATCACAATAGACACACTCCCATGTAGCTGAAGACTCAGTCGCCTGCACCGCACACCTAGCAAAGTCACACAACACACCAGGAAGCAGCCGCGACTCGTGCCCTCACCGCTGCACGATCTCGCGAATCACTCTGCAGTTCTATCCTCGGATCGTCACACTGCACAGTAATGACACACACCGACAATGTAATCGATTGACGACACCTGTGTCATCTCGGTTACGATATAATACCTTCGAACGACCTGCTACGCTGTTCTGGAGAGAGCTTGCCTCCTATGAGCGACTCATGCCAGTCTGAGGTGTATCCCAGCTCACGCGGCTAATAGACTATCAACTCTCTGTTGACGCGGCCACTCTCCTTGCAACTGCATATATCAAATGGTCTTTTCACTCACTAAGACATTGCACGTGATCTCCCTCAGAGTCCACTCTAGACTCCTCACTCTGCTCGGTAACGTTGTCGCTTGCGTATCCTCTCCCCTTCATGTCGCCTATCTGCTGCATGCCTGCCGCTGAGATATACTTGTGCTCATCTGTATACTCCTTGTGCACGCGTGCGGTCCTCTCACCCCAGTAATGCATACGCCATCATCTATAATCGTGTGCACAGTGTGATATGCCATACTCTTCGTCCACCTCGTCGTCATATGTACACAACACCTCACTGACACTGCTCGGTCACGCTTGCTACAGCTCCCCGCGCTATGCCACCGCTCAGCGCTACTGATTTGACTCCTGCGCGTCGCTGCAACTTGTGTACGCGCACTAACCGTTGTTGTCATAAGTCAGATATGTCTCATCAGTACAGGTGTGCACACTAGCGACTTCGTGCTGAAGTCTGCCTCTCTCGACCATGCAGTTACGCCCATACACATACGTCACTCTTAAACACTGTCATATGGTGTGCACGATTTCAGTCTGTGCACCTCCAATACTGTGACTACCAACTCATACCATATACCAGCTCAGTCGGGGAGCCCTGTTCTTGCTCTCGGCCAGTGTAGCACGGTATCTAGTCTCTCCCTGCCACGACCTATTGTGCCGTCTACAAGCGACCGCTTGTGTTCCTCCTGCGCATTGACTGTAGATCTCTACATATTCATACACGCATATGATCCCGCCGCCTGCTATTCTCGTCATCATCCTTCTAGTAGCACCCGCGCGTGCTTCTCTCGCTCTGTCTCTAACACTCGAGCACGCCCGAACGTTCGCGCACCCTTGTCTCTGTTCGGCTCCTCTCACTACGTGTAACCCTCTTCCGCTCGTAGTGTTACGCTTGTTCTATCGTGTTGTGTCTCTCATCCAAGACCTGCGCATGATGGCGCTACCAGCTTGTGTCTCATCGCGTTCCCACCACGACTAGCTCCCTCACCTAGTGCAGATCTCACGCACCTAGCCTCTGCCTATCTGCGCGCACTCCATCACGTGTCACTCTCTTCTTGTGTCGCTCCAGTCGCACTCATCTGAGGAGAATTCTTACAAGTACGCCATCCACTCACCTTCCGTGCTGGGAGAGTACCTATCATGGTGCTTTCCCCTCCGCAGGCAGAAGAGACACAATGTGTCATCTGCTGCCTGCTCTCTTACACTCGCGCACGAGTCACTCTCGCCGCTGATCGGGGCGAACTCTGGCGGTGGTAAATCTGCACTCAACTTCCGCTTCGCTTTAGCAGCACGCCACCAGTCGCTCAAAGTGTCGTGTTGAGCGGAGCATGCGCATGGTGTACGCATGTTACTTCTCTCTGTGTATGCCTGTACTAATTTACATCTTGGTCGTACCCCTACTACTGCATCTGATAGTTTCACCGCACATCATGCTCAGTTTTTATCAGATCTCGCTCGTTAACCGCACCATCCCCACATCGCTAGCTTAGTGGTGTCTAGATAGCAGAAAACCACCAACTAGTTATTTCCTACAGATATTTTTAGATCTTGCAGGCTGCATAGCTAGAATTTATTTTGACACTCAGCACAAAGCCTATCGTGTCAGAAAGGCCACTCCTAATGCACTCACGGAGAATACATCATGACTTACTCCATATCGTCCATGTCTCCTTCGCAAGGTCTCGCAGACCTGACGCTCTCGATACTAGCGTATACAGAGACTTCAGACAGTCGCCCAGTTATCACGATACACACCACTACTCTGCTTGTCCTCAAGTGCACAGGGTGTCTGCATCGAAACGTACTGCCACACTATCCTCGCTCCCTTTGTTCCACGCGCCAGATCAACTCGGCGATTCCACATGTCACCTCTAGAAGCGTACTAGGTCTCGGCGGAGAACATCGTCAGTTGACGCAGGATAGATCGCATGTACTATCCCGGCGCCACTCCACTTGTTAGTCCAGCGCGTGTGTCTGTCATCATCTAATGTAACATCAAACTCACTGTGTCCGGGTACCCGGCAGTGCGCGTTCGTAGGCCACACCTTTACATCTGTAATTCACGGTCACCCAAGACCTCGCGCAGTTCTCAGCTCTCTGCGCCACTCGCCTGTTTGTGGGTCTCGTTGTCTGAACCTCAGCCGAGCGCACAGTCCTCTAGAACAGTGTGGCTCATGTGTGTCATAATCACACTTGTAGCAGCGACGCGCGTCGGCCCATTCTGTGCTCAATGATCCGCTGTGGCGCATTCTATGCAGCCGCGCTGATCACGCACCCATGTGTGTGCGCTAGCAACGCATTACTCTTAATTGTATCGATTTCATCGTTGAGACTAACGTCTCTAGTCTCTCTTTCTCTCTCTCCTCCTCACCGCTTCCCCTCCACTCTCCTCCTCACCGCTTCCCTTGACGCTGCTGTGCTATCACTCTTCACACGAAAGCTACTGCTACCGCTGTGTACAACCGCTTCCCCTGGCTATCGTGTCGTTTGCTAGCTACCTACCTATGATCCATGACCGGTATAGTACGGCACCTCTCTAGATCTGACGAGCACTAGACTAGTACTCACGCTGACGGGCTGCACTCGAGCCCTGACTGTCAGAGCACATACTCGTGATTGCCATTGCGCTGCCTCTGTGATTTGTCATGCAGCGCTGCTGTTGCTACGACCTCGTCTGTCTCGTGACTGATGACACTCCTATATCAGCATAAATCGTAGGACAACACGTAGGCGCGAGCCTCAGACTTATGGACGGGCTTGCTGACTGCGTCTCTGCCCCGTGCCAAGGCAACGCTGGAACCTTATCATAGTCCGCTAACCGACCTCTGCCTTGTCTGCATACTTCGCTTAGCACTCACCACCTCCCGCTTTTCCTGTCTCTGTGCAGACACAGTATCCCTTCCGACAAATCTCTCTATTGCACACTCAACGCGATACTGTTCACACATGTCCACACCACTCAGAGCGCCGCTGACGCACACACGTCCTCGTTCTGCGCCTACGTTAATCAGGAGTCAGCGCCTCTTTGTACTTTGAGCACATGGTATACTCTGACTGAGCCACCACTCACCGTTGTCATGTCGACCCTCGAAGTGTCGCCTGCTCACACTAGATTTATCGCGCGAGACCTCCACTGCACAGTTCTAGCCTACTCGAGGTGTGTGTGTATCTCAGAGCGCATCGTCCTTCCACACTCTAATCTGCGTTAATGGACCAAGTAGGACCATATCTGTCTCTCTGTTAACTCTCACCCGAGACACCAGTAATCCATATCATGCGCCGCCACGTGTCAATGGTTCACGTAGACCTAATCACTGCCTTGTGTGGGTCAGACCACAGTCTAAGGTCAGTCCTCTATTAGACACCTCCTGTACGCTCAGTCACTCCACATGGTTGTGCTGACAACACGTCATTATTGCAGACCCCCGTCTCCGCAAAAGTCTGACACTCACACTGTGCACCTAGCGTGGTTATAGCACAATCTGAACTAGTGTAGCCATGCACACCAACCTACTATTCTAATGACATGTGGCAGACAGCACCCTCTTCCCCAGCTACAGCATAATAATAACAGAACGCGCAGAGACCCCCCCCTGTGTGATATTCCCCTCCCCAAGTCAGTTGACCACCACCACCCCTCATCCCCCACTCTACACCTCCTCACCTCAGCCCCCAATCTATCGATGTCGCCTCAGACCATCAGAGTCTCAACACCTCTTGATTGCACTGCTCTCGGTTTATACCTGTAGACTGATCTCTAGCTGTCTACAACTCGCAGGAGCACTCTTTGACGGGGTGCCGCCCGCCAACCAGCAACTCACTGAATCGTTCGGCGCTCCTCCCTCGGACCCACCACGCTTACTCCAAATCTACCGCGCGTATCACTTACGAACCGCTATTATCCCTAGTGCAGAGACACACTCTAGTCATCGTTTCAGAACAACAAAAGGCTTAGGAGTCCTGCGTGTCATTTCCCCGGCGACTTCTTTTTCAGCCTAGTTAACACTACCCTTCCTCCCTCCTACACGGCATGCGCACCACCCGCGCGCTGATTCCATGGCAAGCGCTCGTCGCTAACCCCTCATCGCTCTTTCGCCACAGACTCGTGTCTACCTGCACTATTTCTTGATCTTGCTAGAGTAGGTGACACCTGTCACTCTCTTCGCGCAGACGACCTCTCTACGAGATTCATCTCCGACCGCGCGCACCCCCACGCAGCGAGTTGCTCGTCATCTCACCCCTGCGGTAATCTGAGCACATTCACACTCATCCTACACCACATCGTGCTAGCACGCATACACAAAAATATCTCACCTCCACTGGGCAGATCTACATGCAAGTTGTCACGACATCCTTCTATAGAGATAATGATTCACACAGAGTCATTCAGCTCGGCAATCACGTTATGTTCGCCGAAACACATGCAGAGAGAGCTCCACAGCCTGATCTCGACCCACATTGATTGACTACTGTGGCGCCTTCACATGCACCATACTAGTGCATGTCACTATCACGCGGTTCAGATATCATGACAGAAAATCCATTTCTGCCCCGCGCCTCACAGATGTCACTCTATCGAGTACAAGAGTTACATCCACTTGTCTCAGGACGTCACGACTAGCTGGATTCTTTACTGTATAGCAAGAGCAGATACGATCACTGTGTCGACAATCACTCTCACTCATGTCGACCAGTCAGGACAACACACTCATCTGATCACACGCGCGCGTGCGAGTGTCCACCACTCTTGCGCCTCCAACGATCGTCTCTCTCTCACTCAAAAAGTGTCTGCAGTGACACCTGCATTTCTGCGCACGTCAGATCTGTTACCGATACACAATATCGATCTATCAGTGTGACACACGGATGTATAGGGACAGGCGTCGCGACTACACATTCTGTAGATCGTTACATGATATAAGTAGTTAGAGAGTGAACTAGAGATTGTCTCGAGAGAGGGGTCTGGCATGTCTAACCAATTCTCTCCTAGAGAGCAGTCACAGTTATAGAACATCGTCCTATGAGACGCTGATCAGGCTTTCGAGCGCTCTTCGATCGGCTGTAACGGCATGGTCCTGTATCTTAGTCTCGTATAAATAACTTTCTAGTATCACACACGTCTGTACTAGTGCGCACACACTGTCAGATTCCCTGAGCACAGTGTAGTGTGTCATTGTATCTGCTTACCTAAGATCGCTATTATAACATCTCATAACCAGAAGTTCTCGATACGTGGCACCTACTGCGCCTTTCGTGCCAGGCACCATCAGTGCTCCGCGGCTCGCATAACAGCTTGCCTAGACTCGTAACCACAATCTGCTCCTAGTATTAACAAGTTCTTGTGAGTCGCTCCCGCTGGATTGTCTGCCAGCAAACGATTGGGCGTCTGAGGCTACATACACAGCCTCTGTCCTCGGTCCCCGCGGTCATATAACTTAGTGAGACAGATACATAGCTCCTATGACCTACACGTGCTACACGGTCGATCTCACTGCACGCTCGTACAGGCGGACCGCGAGCTATCTAACCATCTGTGTTGTCTCGCAGAGATCTCTGTCTTATGTCTCATAGTCCTAACATAACGTTATTAGCTCGACCACGCGCTTGTCTTGAGGAGATCCACGCCGTCTTATAAGCGGAACGCTCACATCTTTGTTCTTCAGACTGTTAAGTTCAGTATGCTCTTAACAACACAATCGTGAATGTGCTGCCTCACAGCGATTCTAACCTGTTGCGATGTCACAAGGGTCTCGGAATCTCTACCTTGTGTCTTGGCTGCGCCTTATGTGCCACAAGCTCTAAAGATCCTCTCAAGTCTTACTAGTAGACTCCAGGTCTTCTGGCAAGACAAGCTCGCGGTTACTGCGACCGACACAAGAGTTCCAGTATAGAGAGAGATGAGAGTGTAGAGAAGACATCTAAATAAAGCTTGCCTCCCTAGCTGTACACCATCGCAGCTGTCTCGGTGACAGAGGTTACCGCTCTGATCTCCCTGGGAAGCCTTCTATTAACTGCATATGCCTCACTGATTGCGAAGTCGGAAGCGCAAGCGCTTGTTTTACCACTTAAGACATCGATGGGACAATTGGACTGCTGCACATATGTTTCTATGCCTTGCCTATCGCGACAATATACAGTGTCTAACATCGTCCATGCCAAAAAGTACGGGCTCGCTGTGACTCGCGGCTACTGTGATTGTATGTGTGTCCTCTTCTATTATGAGCCCTCTTCTCACTAGAACATATTCCTCAACCTACGGGACTCATCATCTCAGTGTTTGGTCGACTGTCCACCATGTACCATCAAGGCTACTACTCCTCTGCAGCTCTCTGCTCGCGCGTCAGTAACACTACCACGTGCCTATGCGTTGAGCTCTTTTTCGTGTATCATCACTAAGCTGTTCGCTCACACGTCGGGTCTCGTCATAAGTTTCCATCGCGCTGCAGTCCGCGGGGACTCTTAGATGGGGGCAAAGACTTCATGCCACATGCCAGACAACCACACGACGTCCATATTTCACCATGGTACCTCATAAGTGTCGCGGCCACCGCGGATGACCAACTACATCTGACTGGTCCCACTACAAATTATCTCTGACAATGTCGTCCTCCAGAGCTCTCACCTGTTTCCACTACTCAATCACATCGACCTGTGTTACTAGCCTATTATTCCTGTGAGTCCCACCACGCACTTGCATATCGCTGCTGTGTGTTGTGTGTAACTATACGACGTACCAGCAACACAGCCATGTCTGCCACAGTCTTCTGTCTCTCCAGTCCGTCGCTCTCTCTAGGTGTCACTATGCTGGAGCGCTCGAACGGCTCCTGCCCTGCTGCTTACTTCTAATAAATCTCTAGGTACATAGCACTCGGTCGCGTTGCCCCATACACCTTCGCCGCCAGAATCTATCCTTCCGCACCTCACGCGCGCTCGTGTGCATCGTGGCTTTTCAGGGCCACTCTCACTCCGGTCCCACGCCGCCTGTCAGCCGCGCGCGGTCGCGCTGCGTCCTCTGTTGTCTTCCCATGTGGTATTCTTTTGCATCATCGTCGAAGATCAAACCGCACGTCTCCCCCGCCGACACCACCAGCACCATCGTTGTCACTCTGTTCTTCGCGTCTGCGATCATCGCCCAGCCACGATAGAGATCTTCACCTGGCGGTGATTGATATCGAATCCTCATCAAGGCGCTTGAATCCTTGTGTGGTCTTTACTACGGCTCCACGCTCTGCCGCGCCGCTTAGTACGCACTCTACCTCTCGCGCCCTCGGTGCTCACGTGGTGTTTATACCGTGCTCGCGCCATGTTTGCTCATCGTGGGGTACGTTGGTCTGCGCCGACACCTGTCGAGGGTCTGCGCTCCCCACTCACTCCTCCTTCTGCAAATGGTTGATGCTTACGCTGTCGGGCCGCTCGCTCTCCCTCCTCCCCGTGCACCGTCTCTGCCTCGCTTCGGGTTCTCGAGCACACACGCTGTGCGCGGCTGTCGCGCTCCTCGCACCTCTCTGCCGCTCTCTCTATCACCGCTGCCCCACCGCCTCGTGTCTTCCTTTCTCTCACTGGACATCGCTCGTCCTTGACGATTGACATTTTCTGGAGGTACCTTTCAGACGCTGCTGAGTCCTGTTGGCGTCTCTCCGCAATCCCCCTCTCTCCTCCTCCTCAACGCTGCCGCCCCTCTCTCCTCCTCCTCCTCACCGCTGCCCTCTCTCTCTCTTCCTCACCGCTGCCCCCTCTCTCCTCCTCCTCACCGCTGCCCCCTCTCTCCTCCTCCTCCTCACCGCTGCCCCCTCTCTCCTCCTCCTCCTCACCGCTGCCCCCTCTCTCCTCCTCCTCCTCACCGCTGCCCCCTCTCTCCTCCTCCTCACCGCTGCCCTCTCTCTCCTCCTCCTCACCGCTGCCCCCTCTCTCCTCCTCCTCACCGCTGCCCTCTCTCTCTCCTCCTCACCGCTGCCCCCTCTCTCTCTCCTCCTCACCGCTGCCCCCTCTCTCCTCCTCCTCACCGCTGCCCCCTCTCTCCTCCTCACCGCTGCCCTCTCTCTCCTCCTCCTCACCGCTGCCCCCTCCCTCCTCCTCCTCACCGCTGCCCCCTCTCTCCTCCTCCTATCCACCCCCAACCCTCATCCCCACACCCCACACCCCACCTCCAACCCGTTACAGGCAGATAATATGCACAATTTTAGTGCCCAAAAGTGTTGCTAGCATGTCTTGTACACCCACACATGTATGATAGTTTTCAGAAAATTTTTAGACACTTTTGCGCCTTGTATGGACAGGTGGGTTTTACAGTAATGGGTCACGGCTTATTGCGTGACACCGTGTGAGGTGTGACCACAGGGCAGTGGTGCAGTAATCCTGTAAGCGGGCCCTAAGCGAAATGAGGGTCCCAACTGATATGTTAAAAAAATAGGAACTATTAATAGGTGGGGGCCCACATTTGGTTGGCTGTTTTTGGGGCCCTGAAACTAGTTAATAGAGGACATGATGGCAGCCCAGACCACTTGCGCCAGAAATTTTTTGGCACAGGTGATGGCATGAACTAAGCCAACATTAAAAATTGCCTGTTTAGTGAGACTAGACTATCTAAACTTGTGCCAGAATTTTGAACTCCACTGTGATACATGTGGCCATTAGCTAGCTCATCTAGTCTAAAGTCTACACTGTCTAATAGTTGTGGCAAATGTACTATTACTGTCTAAATTAAGACAACATAAAATTAGAAGATGCACCAAATTTAGTGACATTGGTGCACTGCAGCCGGTATGTTAAATGTGGTCGTTTAAGCGCTAGTCACATTTAGACACCTTTCTTTTTTTTCGGGTAGGAATAAGGACGTGGTTTTGGTACGGACCAGTTGTGGTGAGAACAGCGCCACCGTGTGATCGACAATGACTCCACAGAAATTATGGAAAACTTTTTCTGTCGTATTCTGTATTTTGAGCCGTACCCTGCATCTGTGCTAACAAGACGTCACTGTGTTTAATTCTAAAGGTGCACTGGCTCTAGTTGAGCTCTGTGAGTTAGGCTGCACGAACATAGACAAGCAAAGCCGTCATCCAAGACATCAGACGATATCAAAAATCGCTTCTTTATTGGAAAACCTAGACCTGTGAGTATTCTGCTTACATAAACTTGCATATTGTATAGTAGACATTTATCTAGGTTTATGTATCTCTTACTTTTCTACCTGTTTCTCAAGGTAGGTGTGGGTCCTAGAGATGGGATCCGCACCTATCAGTAATTTATTGCATATTCTATCAGTATATACGTAAAGGTGCAATAAGCAATTGGATTCTACAGTCTCTTATGTATCAGGGGACTGCTTTGGGCTCCAGGCGTATGGGGGCTGTTGTAGATCTGACTAAGAGAAGTATTTTTCTCACTGGAAACTGACCTTTAACCTGGTGTAAAACAATACTCTAATGACTCAGACTCCAGAAATGTCTCGCTCCACAATATGCAAATTCTGAAGGATAGCCACTCAGACACATGCATGTCTCCGAAGCTTCTTGCATATATTGCATATATTAGGGGTATTGAAGCTCAATCGTAACCGCTCTGAGTCCCATGCCATTTAGGTTCCCATATCGGCTACTGTAGGTCAGCGGAAGGTATGGTCATGCTCGTCATAGCGAAGGGTTAAACGGAGACTTGGGCGCCTTGTATCTAAACTCAGTGTGGGGGGACAGACAGGGGAGCAGACAGGACGAGCACTTTCCAGCCATGCATAGTGATGGTGACTTAACTTAAAATGTCTGGACCTTAAGGAGAGATGTTCCCCATTCTCTGAGCCACTTAATGCCTGACCCTACACAGCCGCAGCCTCTGTATCTTCTCTACTCTGCATGTTGAGGCGAGTCAATAAAATCGCCCGAACAGAGTTGTCTGCAGTTGTAGAAGATTCTGGCATTGGCTATTATCCTTTTTTGCTTTCTCAAAGAACCTAGTAGGGCAAAAGCAAATTGAAGATTTGTTACATCCAACAGAGGGTGCTGTGGGCTAGTCTATGGCCGTTTACCATTATGAATTGTGATATTGCAGAATGCTTAAGTAGGTGGCGAAAAGCGCAAAACAAATGTCTACTACGACGTTCGTTCGGTGCTTCCTTAAAGGAGAATGTTTCACCCTTCCTCAAATACATAAATGGCTAATTATTATTGCTGTTCATTTTGGATGTCCCCTGAATGTATAGTCATTATAATATCCATACAGAGGATCTTGCCAGAATCAAAAGGTTTCCCAAACCGGGTCTAAAATGTTGGGAGGTATGTTTATACATAGGTAGAAAAGTGGAGGACATTTTTTTAAATATTCATGTTGCGGGAAGAGCAAGAGCAGGTGCTTCTTGATATTAAAGTCCCCACCGCCTCTGTGGACGTCTTCTCCCACTGCGTCAGAAAAGTTACTTGCACACAATTGTCAACATAGTGAATCACTATATAGCTGTCATGGTGCCAACTTTTATCACGACTTCTGAGATGTCTTAAAAGTGCCAGCCTTTTTTTAAAACTCGTAATTATCAGGTGAAATGCTTTGATTTGTCTAATGAAGAATATTTGAGAAAATGTTTCTATTTTAGTGTCCTGTTACTTCATGAGGTTTTTTCTGGACGAGTTTTCCACCCGGCGGTTTTTCAGACCGTCTGGCGGCACCGGAAAAAACATTCTAGTGTCTATTCTTCCGTCTGGTTTTCGGGACCGGAGATTTGAACACGTGAATGTGATGGGGGAGGGCTTTTTTGAGATTATCGCGGACGAAAAAGACCGCCCCATGCCCCACCCCTCACCCCCCACTCTTGGCAGTGTGCCAAGACGCTATGAAGATCCCGGACCATGTATTTTTTAATACAAGTTGCCGGGTTGAGCAGTGCATGGTGATTACTGTTATAAAGTTCCCCAACTTGCATGTGTGGACCTCTCCTACTGCTCAGGAACACCGTTGCATCTAACTACAAATTGTCAACATAGTGATCCGCAAGCTGTAAGGTGCCCATCTTTTTCCTGACTTCCGCGACTAGCTATCTTAAAGGCCAGTGACTGTTTTTTTTACAAAACGAATTAAGGTGAAAATTGCTTTTGATTTGTCTAATGAAGAATATTTGAGAAAAAATGTTTGTTTTAGTCTCCTGTTACTTCATGAGGTTTTTTCTGGAGGGTGATGGGTCCTCTAAGATGATCATCATATTTGTTTTTGTATTTACAACAGGCCATGACTATTCTCATATTTGCTACATGAGCCTCATCTCCCCCTTTTCTTGCAGCTTGCTGATACTTGTAAGACCAGCCGTCACTTCTGCACCTGGCTCTGAGGAGGGTCTTCACTAGGGGTGGGACTTGTGTGATCTTCTCTGTCTCAGGTTAGTCGTGTGCTATTTGGCGCAATCATTGTGTTTTTCCTCCCCGTTTGACGTCTTCCCAGACCCTCTTCTGTGGGATATCGCGCTCGATGACTTTGTGGTGATTTTTCTTCTCTAATCTGAAATGATCAAACATCTCACAACAGTCCGGTCGGAAGGAATGGACAATAATCAACACGACCACCACATAGAGCACTTGTCGAGTCTTGACCGTTCCATAGACTTAGACGCACGCAGAATGGGACTCTATACATGATGTTACACACCTTTCCATGTTGTTTGATAATGACCAGCACATAAATGAGACAACCAGACCAGATCTTGGATTACACCTTTAAATGTAGTGAAAAAGTGACTTCTCATCCTCCTAAACCCAATTCTCAGAAATTCAGGCCCTTTCGTACATTTGTAAATTTAAAGGGACACCTGCATTTATAGTCTATCTGTTTTCCATTTGTTGATATCGTGTGTTACCCTGTTATCTGCACACACAATGTGGTGGAGAGTGTCTCTATAGGGTATGTCAAAGGGAGTATGACTCGTGATCTCTATTACTGATGCCAGTGGACTTCTCTAGAAACTTTAAATTCATAGATGTGACTGTACGTGTCACTACTGTCATAGGCTGCTGCATTCTTTATAAGCTGCAGACTAATGTATCGCCCCTATTAAAATGGTGCCTTTAAAGATTTAGGCAATTACATGTGATGTTTTAATTATACTAAGGTAACATTAGAAGATGGGATAGTAGTAATTTTGAAGTCAGCTCCACCCCATCGTACTTGAACGTATTATGTTTCAGAATCGCTGTATATTTGTAACAATATTTATTTTACCATTAGTTACTTATAGAAAACTTTTCATTTTTTTTTTTTGAATATAATGTTGCACATACTGAATTTTTGTTTTACTATATTCTGTGATGTTGTAAATCTTATCGGACATCCACCTATACCGTCTGTGTAGAGCTATGTTGTCCAAGCAAGGCAGGTGACGGCAGGGAGTGAGGCTGAGGATGGGTGACATGCTTGGGGCAAAGTCTTCTGCCAGACAGGGATGGAGGCACAAGGAGGTATGGAGAAGCTCACAATTTGAACCCACTCCCATTCCACCTTGGATTATCAGTAACAGCCGGCACCTTCCTCTGCTACGCTGGACTGGAGATAACACTGATCCTGTCCATTTAAATATTTTTTAGATGCGTGGTGAAGACAACTGCAGCATCTAGCTGATTTTGTAGGAGCTGGGTGCTCTCTTTGGCTATGTTCACACGGTCAAATTTCGGCACGATTTCGTGTCGTATTTGCGCTCTATTACGAGCGTAGATGCGGCCGCTGGAAACTGCGGTAATCCACACGTTCTTGTAGGAACCTATGTATTTAGCCTCCTTTCTCTCGGGATTACCAATAGGATCGTATTGTACGCCTGGGAAGATAAGATAAATGAATGTCACTTATTCGTGGCGCATAATTGACAGTCTTGGTGCCAAGGGCTGACGTACCCCCCCACGTCGCGGGAGTCGCGCGATCAGCGCGTCTTCCCAAACACAATCAGGCGTAATTGTGGGGGCATACTTGTTTGCCCAGCAATAAACCTGTGAACTTAGCTTTCGGCCTTGTGAGACCTGCTGCGAGGGTGCCGACCAGTTGTCATTGGCAGCTGGGAGCCTGATTAAAGGCCCCCAGGCCTGCACCTTCTGTTCCTATTACAACCTTCCAGAGGTTTGGTGAAGTATGTGCTAGGCTGTCTTTTGTACACTTTAGTTACTGCAGAATAGATGTAGAAGTATTGTAAACCACTCCGTGCGGCAAATATCTTAAGGAGACCAAAAATACATGTAAATAAGATGCAAAAAGTTTTTTGGGTCATCTTAATTGGGTTGCCTAACCAGAGGTAAAATGCTTTGCACTGGCCACTCTCAGCTAGTGTGAAGCGGCCTTGTATAGTTGAATGAGGAAGGCGGCGCTGGCTGTCCTCTCCATTCACTTCTGTGGGAGCTTTAGGAATATGGCTGAGAGTAATATCGGTAGCACCTATTTCTGAAGTCCCATAGAAAGTGAGATGAGGAGGATGTACAAATGTGTCTCACTCCTCCTTCATTAAAGCACGGCCTCGTCACGTTGGGTGCTAGCGGCACTGCATGGGGATTTTAGCTTATGGTTTAAACCCCTTTAAGATAGCGCTATAGGTTCCTCACCGCACTGTGGAAACGAGGAAAGGTTTCAAACAGGTTTCATTGGTGTTTTGAGTGGCCTGTGTGAGAACCTGCAATATTTTATTATTTTTACATTAAAAAAGAAAAAATTTGGTCAACTTCTGATTACTTTTAAATGTTTCCTAGAATAGCTCGGAGACAGACGCTTACTACTTCCTTAATTATCCATTCGACTCCTACTACATTCTGCTTATTTATGGGTCTTTACGACTCTTATCCTGTATTTATCATTAACATGTGCGCATATCCTTTTTTAATACTGTGTTTGCCCGCTTGTCCTTGTGATTTACTGTGGGAGTCCCGAGGGTCCCTCTACAGCTGGTTTTTGGAGTGGTCACACGGAGAGTTGGGTAACCCTGACGTGGGCACCTGGGCATGGGCAGGTTGGGCTTGGTTGAAGAAAAAAAAAGGACAGAAGAGAGCAGAGTGCAGGAGTCATCTTTAGTGAATGGGCGAAATTTCCGAAATTAGTTTCGTTACACTTCGCCGATTTTCCGGCAAATAATATAACTCGTTCCGAATTACTTAGGCACAAATCACGTTAAAAGCAGACTATTTCCAGGCTTGCACAGAGCCTGCAGGGTGCTGTATGGAACGTTGTGCAATGCTAAATATGCAGAGGGGGATTGGTTTGGTCTTTCTTACAATGTTGTGTTTTAGGTAAGACACGCACATGACGGCCGCCGCCTGAGAATCGATTCTATTAAAATTCCCGAGGGCACTTCATGATGGCAAAAACTGACCGAAAAAACTGAATGGGGTATGTAGCCTGATAAGTAATGGCACGGACAAGCTGGAAAAAATAGCAAGCTGAGGCTCAGGTGGTAACAAATTAGTGATCAGAGTGTGGAGGTCGACGGCGGCGAGTGCCCAGCAGCATGAGGATCAGACAGTGGCACAATCAATTCTGGAGGTGGCAAAAACAGGAGTGGCCACAGAGTGGGACAATGAAACAGTGTGGAGGTCAACGGCAGCAAGCCAAGCAGCAGCATGAGGTCAGGCAGTGGCCACAATGACACAGTGTGTAAGGTCACGGCGGCAGCCACAGCAGCATGAGGTTCAGAGAGTGGCACAATGAGATTCTGGAGGTGGCATAATCTAGAAGTAGGCCACAGAGTGGACAAATGACAGAGAGTGGAGGTTCTCAGGCGGCAGCGCTGAATGAGGTCAGGCAGTGGCACAATGAACATTCTGGAGGTGGTGCAAAAATAGGAGGTAGCCCCAATAGAGTGGCACAATGACACAGTGTGGAGGTCACGGCAGCAGCCACAGGCAGCCAGTGAGGTCAGACGTGGCACAATGGAACAGTGTGGAGGGTCACGGCAGCACAGCCACAGAATGCAGGCTTGAGGTCAGACAGTGGCACAAGGACACAGTGTGGAGGGTCACGGCAGCAGCCACAGCAGCACGCCAGCTTGACGAGTCAGAATCAGGTGGCACAATGACACATTGTGGAGGACATGTTGCTGCCACAGCAGCAGGCATGAGGTCAACAGTGGAACTATGTCACAGTGTGTAGGTCATCGGCAGCAGCATGAGGTCAGGAAGTGGCACAATGTTATTCTGGAGGGTGGCAAAAACAGGTGGTAGGCCACAGAGTGGTGCAATGACAAGTGTGGTAGGTCATGGCAGCAGTACAGCAGCAGCATGAGGTCAGACAGTGGCACAATGACATTCTGGAGGTGGCAAGAAAAAACAAGGTGTGGGCCACAGAGTGGGACAATGACACAGTGAAGTAGGTCACGGCAGCAGCCACCAGGAGCAGCATGAGGTCAAGACAGTGGCACAATGACATCCAGTGTGGTAGGACATGGCAGCAGCCATAGCCGAGCATGAGGTCAGACAGTGCACAATGGAATTCTGGATGTGGCAAAAACAGGAGTAGCCCACAGTGTGGGACAATGACACAGTGTGTTAGTCACGGCAGCGCCACAGTGCTGCATGAAGGTCAGACAGTGGCACAATGACACAGCTGTGTAGGTCACGGCTCCAAGCCACAGGCAGCGCCTGAGGTCTGACAGTGGCACTTTGGACACTGTGTGGTAGGTCACGGCAGCAGCCACTAGCAGCAGCATGAGGTCAGGACAGGCAACATTGACACAGTGTGTAGGTCACGGCAGCAGCCACTCTGCAGCTGTAGAACTGAGGTCAGACAGTGGATCATCTGACACAGTGTGTAGGTCATGGCAGCAGCCCACAGCAACAGAAAAAAACCATGAGGTCAGGACTGTGGCACAATGACACAGTGTGGAGGTCACGGCAGCAGTCCACCGCAGCAGCAGCATGAGGTCATAGAGTGGCACAATGACACAGTGGGAGGACTTGGTAGGCAGCACAGCAGCGCATGAGGTCAGGCAGAGGCACAATGACACAGTGTGTAGGTCAAGGCAGCGCCACTACAGCAGATGAGGTCAGGCTAGTGGCACAATGACATTTGAGGTGGCAAAATCAGGGTAGCCACAGAGTGGGACAATGACACTGTGTTGAGGTCCCGGACTGCAGCAACAGGAGCAGCAGGAGGTCAGACTGTGGGCACAATGACACAGTGTGGAGGACATGGCAGCAGCCATAGCTGCAGCATGAGGTCAGACGTGGCACCAATGACATTCTGGTGGTGGCAAAAACGGGAGTAGGCCACAGAGTCGGGAAAATGACTCAGTGTGTAGGTCACGGCAGCAGCAACAGAGCAGAATGAGGGTCTGACAGTGGCTCAATGAAACAGTGTGTAGGTCCGGCCAGCAGCCACACTGCCATGAGGCTTCAGACAGTGGCACTCAATGACACAAGGTGGAGGTCACGGGGAGCAGCCACAGCAGCAGCATGAGGTCAGACAGTGGCTCAATTGTACACAGTGTGTAGGTCACTGCAGCAGCCTCAGCAAACAGCATGAGGTCAGAAAGTGGCCACAATGACACAGTATGTGGAGGTCACACGGCAGCAGCCACAGCCGCAGCATGAGGTCAGACAGTGGCACAATGACCCCAGTGTTTAGGTCACGGCAGCAGCCACAGCAGCTTGCATGAGGCCAGCGTGGCACAATGACATTCTGGAGGTGGCAAAAACAGGAGTAGGCCACAGAGGTGGGACAATGGACACAGTGTGGGAGGTCACGGCAGCAGCCACAGAAGCAGCATGAGGTTCAGGACGTGGCACAAAGACACTGTGTATAGGTCACGGCAGCAGCCACAGCAGCAGATGAGTCAGACAGTGGCACAATCACAGATTCTGGATGGTCGGGCAAACACATGGAGTAGGCCACAGAGGGGGACAATGAACAGTGTGGAGGTCACTGCAGCAGCCACAGCTGCTGCATGAGGTCAGACAGAGGCAACAATGACAGAGTGTGGGAGGTGGGATGGCTATACCAGTCCCTGGTAAAGTTGGTTGGTGCAGATGGAGAAGAGACGGCAGCAGATGTGTGCATTCAGGCGGGGTGGACGGGCATCGCGAATTGTTGGCTGAGGCAGGTAGTTTGAACCCAGACTAATTTCTCTACAAGTTTGGGTGTGGACGTCATGGCTCTTGTATCTAGACACCTAAGGAGTGGTGTCCCTGGTAATCCGCCGATCCATGCCTGGATTCATTATTGACAAAGGTCGCAGTCGTTCAACATTTCCCGTGGACAAGCGGGTTCTCCTTGGGTAACGATGGCCCACAGAAGCACTGAACACCGCTCTGATGCCACCACTGAATGGCCGGGCCAGGACAGCCTTCTCCACTGCATACTCTGCATGTGGGCCACACATCAGTTTGGCTCCAAGTTATGTCCAGCGGATCTTCTTAACGGGGTGGCAGAGTGTGTCACAAAGTAGGCACCACTGGTTGGTTCAGGGCAGGGGCGACGCAGGCTGTTTTATTCGGGGGCTCGGGGGGGGGGGCCCACCCCGATATATTCCCCCTGTGCCCATCGAGTCTCCCGGGATAATGGAAGCTGCGCTGGGCCTGGAGCACCGACTGGCTCTTCAGCTCTGCATGTGCGGTACAGATGGACGAACACAGCTGAGGGACTTCGCGGGGCAGAGTGCGACGGCTGCTCCCCTGCCCCGATCAGGTCAGTGTCGACCCGCATGGGTCCTAACACCGCGAGGCTGCGGGTTCCTCACAGCGCTGAGGATCCCGCCGCGGCCACTTGCGACTTCAGGCCGCGGCAGCGTCACGATGACATCTCAGTCATCGCGACGCTCCTGTCTCTCGGGCGCACAGCGCGTCTAGGCCGTGAGAACGAGGAGATGCCGGAGGTGGACGGGCGATGTTGAGGACAGAGCGCGCTCGACCGGGGGAGTTATAGGTGAGTTTATTATTGTTGTTATTTTTATAGCGTTTTACCTGTTCATCTGTGCCCTTGTATGCCTGCCTGAGGCCCCCTATCCTCTGCCTGTGACCCCAGATGCTTGCCTGTGGCCCCATATCCCTGTCTGTGGCCCCGATATACTGCCTGTGCCCTATAATGCCTGCCTGTGGCCCCCATATGCTGCCTGTGGCCTTTTATACCTGCCTGTGGCCTCCATATACTGCCTGTGCCCCCCCATTTACTGCCTGTGCCCCCATATCCCTGCCTGTGGCCCCCATATGATGCCTGTGCCCCTATATACCTATATATGGGTGAGCTGACATTGTTTGCTTGGTTGCCCCTATATACCTGCCTGTTGCCCCTATATACCTGCCTGTGCCCCCATATACCTGCCTGTGCCCCCATATACCTGCCTGTGGCCCCCATATACTGCCTCATTGCCCCCTATATACCTGCCTGTGGCCCCTATATACCTGCCTGTGCCCCCATATACTGCCTCAATGACCCTATATACCTGCCTGTGGCCCCATATACTGCCTGTGCCCCCTATATACTGCCTTTGGCCCCATATACCTGCCTGTGGCCCCTATATACTGCCTCAGTGCCCCCATATACTGCCTGTGGCCCCATATACTGCCTCAATGACCCTATATACCTGCCTGTGGCCCCATATACTGCCTGTGCCCCCTATACCTGCCTGTGCCCCCTATACCTGCCTGTGGCCCCTATATACTGCCTCAGTGCCCCTATATACCTGCCTCAGTGCTCTTATATACCTGCCTCAGTGCTCCTATATACTGCCTCAGTGCCCCTATATTCTGCCTCAGTGCCCCCATATACTGCCTGTGGCCCCCATATACCTGCCTGTGGCCCCCCATATACCTGCCTGTGGCCCCATATACCTGCCTGTGGCCCCATATACTGCTTCAGTGCCCCTATATACCTAACTGAGGGGACTGCTATACCTAAAATTAAGGAGTTGCTGGAAATGTGAGGATTCTAAGATATTTGTGTCCAAATCCTCAGGGATGAGTATTGGCCGGGAGCAATCAGCATGAAGGTGTGAACCGGATGGAGAAGAAAAGGGAAAGTGAACGACGCTGATCAGAAATGATGTCTCCTGTGAGTCACTAAATGTAACTGCAGTGTAATCACTTATATGTCTGCAGAGCGTCTACATACAACTAGTAACTACCACTATATGGCCCCTGTATGGCGGTGGTATATGTAATCAGAGCCTGTGTACACTGGTGTCTACCACTATATGGTCACTGTATGGCGGTGGTATATGTAATCCGAGGCTGTGTACAGCTGATAGTTACATGTGGGGGTCGCGTTCGGTCAGGGTCTGGCAGGATTATTTGAGCCTTAAGTAGTAATAGTTTTGGGTCTTGGTTTTGTAGGAGGGTTTTAGTAACAATCACTTGTCTGGTAGATTTGCTCCATGTATCGGTGGATTATTTGGTGACTGTTTAGGGGTATTGTCATATGAAGGTGAGAAGTTCTGAAAAAGTAAATTTGTCATTGGTGATTTTTACTGTACAGTGACTGCTGAGGAGATGGACGGGATCTGTGTGGGATGTGCAGAAAATTAGTGACAGGAACAGAAGGTTTTTCTCTGTAAAAAAACATCCGCAGTTCACAATGAGGCGGGAAAAACAAAAAGGGCCCGAGCCCCGGATGTTTTAGGACCCTAGCAACGCCCCTGGTTCAGGGACTGCTCCAGGTCCTGCTGCTGCTGCTGCTGGCGACTACCCTCCTCACTAGGCGGGTGAAGGAAGCTGCTCATCAGTGACTCCAGACTTAGGTTGCTGCTGATGGAGCTGGTACTGCTCCTACCCCCCCCTTCCCCCAGCAGCCGCGCGGCAGTAGTACGTTGAGCGCTGAGGAACCCCCCGGTCAGACCTGTCAGAGGAGGGACGATGCCGCACATAGGCAGCGGCCAACTGATTACGGAGGATTTCCCTATAGTATTTGAGTTTGGCCTCCCTTCAGTAGCTGGGAAAAAGGCTCCCATTTGGACCAGTAGCGGGGGTCCAATAGGGTGGAGAGCCAAAAGTCCCCCTCTGCCGGTGCTGACTATTGGGGCTGTCATGCCAGGCAAAAGCTGCTAGGGCCATTGCACAAGGGATGGGGGCCCCCTGCCCATTTCCACTGTTACTCCCACGGTGCTTGGGGGTCATCTCCCTTTATTCCTCATCCCCCTCCACCCCTCCAGTGTCTTCCTCCTTTTGTCCCCCTGGTGAAAACCACCATTTCACCGACAATGTTTGCCCCAATGCCCTTCCTTTCCCCTCCTTTTCAGCCCCCAGGGGGTATGGGGCCCGATTTTTAGCCCAAAAAAGTCTCCGTCCCCCCCCAGACAGATTTTTCAGCATCTTTCCAGGAATAAAGCAGGGGAAGCGTTTTTCACCCCGTGTCCTGGGTGACAAATAAGTGCCTCCTCGAAGGCCCTCAACAAAGGGGCAGGTGTCACGATGAGCTGCCCTGGCTGACATAAAAGTTACACGGGGGGGAGTATTCTGCTCCCGGGATCATAAAAAAAATCGTTTTTTCCCTTCTTGTTCATACGTGGGTCCAAATGTGAGGCTGGAAATTCAACGGGTGGAAACATCGCTATCGAGGTGTTGGGGGAGGCGTTCTCCCGCTGCAACTGAGAAGGTTTTCCGGGGGTTTGTACGAATGGTAAGTCATGCACATTTCCCCCCCTCCATTTTCTATTTTTTTTTTTTTTTGAAGATCGGGGGAAAGATTCGGAACCTTTTACAAAAGTTTGAACCGTGCCCCATGAAGGGCCTGGACCATCCCCCCTGGGTGAAAGGCGGACACCTGTTTCCTTTTTGTCCGTCACAATGGTTCCGATTTGCAGTTGGCGCGGAGAAAGGGCCACACATCGATTTCTTGTGCTGACGGGAGCAGTTCCCCCCCTGTGTGATTGGGTTCCCCGAGCAAGGGTTAAACTGGTGGACCCCGCTGTGCCCTAAACATGGGGATGATGGGCAGTACTTGTGGAGGTGGATGGTGGTTTGGTGGTGGAGGGGAGGAGGCGGGGCATTGGGCAGGGCAGCAAATTTGACAACGTGGAGGAGAAAACGGCGTCTCTTCCAAGTTGTTGGTGTGCCCGGGCAGGAAAAATTCCCCCTGGGGGTAAAGGAATTACGCCCTGACCTAGTTACAGTCCAGACGTCCGCGTGCCTGCACCCTTTGGGAAAAAACCATAAGTCAAGGACTGACCCCCTTCTGTTTTAATATTTATGAAATGCTGGGGACGCCTTTTTGGAAAAAATTAGGTTGGAAATTCCATTCGGCTCGGCAAAGAAAATTTGTTCTTGAAAGGTTGCAAGTCCACCATTTGAAAAAGGAAAAGGGTGCATACCCAAAAAATTGGGAACAGGAACGGGCGTGGCCCTTAGGGTGGGGGTTTGGACCTATGTTGTCTCTTTTCAATTTGCCCCGCTGAAAGACTGTGGCGCCCTGAGTAGGAGGAGCAGGGGCATCGGGCTGGGAAAATGATGGCAAAGAGAAACAGTTCCCCTTCGCAGGGTGGTGGAGCCTTGACTGGCTTTCAATGGCATGGTGCCATGGGGGCTGCTGCGGGGTGTTGCTGCGGCGGCAGGATGGACCACCCCAAAGAGCAAGTTTCTCCCAGGCCCCGATTGTGACCGCATGTGTTGACGAGGGCCCTGGGCCCAAAGTTAGCTCCCTGGCCCCGTTCACTTTTGCACAGTTTACATATACCCTATTGGCTCCTCCGGTGTTTAGCAAAGAACTGCCACAGCCCGAGTATGGGTTTTTTCCGCCAACGTCCCCCACTGGGTGTCTGCCCCGCTGCTCGTGACCCCGGTGCCGTTTTTCTTGGATGCGAAGGGGGGGTTTTTTTTCCCCCGTGGCCGCTTGGCCCCCGACCTCACACTGGCATTGCTGCTCACGGCCCACACGACCACTTGTGGCTGCCCCGCTCCCTGAGCGAAAAGCTGACGCCCTTTCTCCTGAGTATAAAGCCCTTTCCTCACCGGCTCCAAAGTGCGGTGGCTACATCATCATCTATTTGTGTTTCATCGTCATGCTGTCCCATCAGGTCTTGGTATGAAGGTGCCCTTAAAACATGACCCCCCTCCCACTTCCAAAATCTAACTTGCCCCCTATGCAAAAAGCAGGGGATATTGGCCCCATTTTTTGCTCCCAAGTGCTGTGACTGCCCCCCAAAATTTTTAATCCTCGCTATTAGTGTTTGGCCCAGCCAAAAAGTAGATCTCTGGTGAGGGAACTGGATGGGACAGAGGGGGGTTTGGGGGAAGGGGGGGCCGTGACCCGCTCCGGGCCCTGCCAACTAATGGTTTTGTCTGAGGTTCCCCCCGACTCTTTGGGTGGGGTTGTCAGATTTTATGTGGGGGGAAGTGGATGACCCCGTAAAAAATAAGAAACATTGGGGTTTCTAACAAAAAAACGGCCCCTAGATGACAGGGGGCAGTTGTGGCCCCACCCGAGGACCCCCGCTGCGACGTCCCTTGCTGTGCTGCAAACCCGGGCCGGGAAAGTTTGTGCTCTGCCACCGCAGGGAGAGCCTGCCACCTCTCTGTCTGAATACTGTTTGTTTTAAAATGTACGACACTGTTTGATGAAGATATCTTATATGATAAAACCACCCCGTATTTGGCCAAAAAGAACCCCAAAATAAAAAGCTTGGGTAAACCCCTTTGGGTATAATTTCGCTCCACAAAAAGGGGGGAGAAATTGACTTGTATGTGTCGTTTTTAAAAATTGTGTATTTTTTCTGAATGTAAAAAAAAAGGTTAATTAACCTTCGGATTTGAATTTTGCTACAGAATTTTTTTTGTGGGGGTTTTAAAAAACAAAATTTCTTTTCTGAGTACAAAAGAGAAAAACCCCTTAATTAAACCCCCGGATGTAAATGCGCAAAAGAATTGAGCAGCCAAAAATTTCTGTTTTTTTAGCGGTTACAATTGGTGTTTTCTACGTACACAACAAGAGAAAAAATTGTAATTTTAAACCCTTTGTTTTTGAATTATGCTACAGGAAAATTTTATTTTTGCCGGTTTTAAAAAGTGGTTTCTTGGGTTCACAACAGCGCAGAAAAACGCTTTAAATTTCCCGGATGTAAATTGCGCAAAAAAAATTGAGCAGCCAAAAAAAGAAGTGGTATTTGTATTATAAAAACGCTGTTTCTTTAAATGAATACAACAGGAACAGGCTTAGATGCCCCTTGGATATTCAATGTGCTATGAGCAGATAGCATTAAAATGTATATGCACTGGACTTCAGATCCAATACACCAAAAAATCAGAAATAGAACATTAAGAGAAGAAGTCTCTGAGACAAGCAGAGACACCCCACAGAAATCGCTGTATAAAAATGAGTTCTTTAGAAACCAATCAGCCGCGGCAGCACCTTCCCTGATCAGTACAGTGAGAGGAGTGTGAGCTCTCAGCATCGCGCCCGGACTTTATATAGTGCGGTGACGTCACAGAATCCCGCAGTCTCTGATTGGCTTCACCTCTGCACATGTCATGCAGGCTATGCCCTACTTCCTCCCAGAGTGCTTTGCCCCATGTAGCGCTATGTGCTCGCAGCCATTTTATCAATCAAAAGCACACTTCGTTCACCCGAAGTACCCCAAACTTCGACTTCGTTCCGAACCGAAGTTTTCCTGAAATTCTAAACGAATTCCACTTCGTTAGAATCGATTCGCCCATCTCTAGTCCTCATCATTGAGTATATAGCTGCCGTTTCTTAATGCAATAAATCACCTGGTCTGCCCTCTGTTACGGAGATCCTCACTCCATCCGTATATCCAAAGCTCAGTAACAACAACATGAAGGCACAAAACGTATTCTCTTTTATGTTTCTTTACTATTCATTAGCAACAATGTATCACATAGTATTGGAAACTTTCATTAGCAGCAATGTATCACATAGTATTGGAAACTATGTGGTACATTGTTGCTAATGAATAGTAAAGAAATATAAAAGAGAATACGTTTTGTGCCTTCACTCCTGAACTTTGGAGTCCTCATCATCCCAGTGCAACAGTGCTCTGCAGTTGTTACATGAGTGCCACTTCTTCTTATCCCCCAGATGTACATTTAGTCTCCTTTACGCCCTGACCTATTCGTGGGACCCTGATCAGCGGATGGAAATCCTGTGCACATTCAAATCCAGCACAAAGGGAAGAGACACCTGCTGTTTGTTGAGTGCCGCCAATGACATCCACATATAAGAGGGCAACAAGAGTGCACGGGCTGGGAGAACTTCCAGCTCTTTTCCTCTTCCTTCCCGATATGTGAAACAAAAGCCTGGGCAAATATTAAGCACACAGATTGCATAACAGCTGGTACTTATCAGCCTACGAGGAAGGCAGAAAGCAGTGATTACAAGAAAAGTGGGGTCTATCCTGGTCCAAGGTGCAGGCAAAGGACTGAACCCAATTTCCATCCAGGAATTGACAATTTATGGATGTAGCAACGTTTATTTGGCAGTGATATCCTACTGGGCTGTTATCTGATCTAAGATCACAACAAAAACCATTGAAAATAGTTGAAAAGGTTAAGATAACTTTCTGTGCCTAAGTAACAGGGTGTGTTAAAGGAGTTGTTGATCTACAAAGATTAGCTTTCGACAAGTAAGGAACAGTAAATAAGGCTTTTTCCAAATAAATTGCTTTGTTTATTTTTCTTTATTAAGGAGATAACAGTTTTTATCAGCTATGAGTTCACACAGGTTTCTCTGGTTATCGTCCTGCTCTTCGTCATATCTGAGTGCAGGGAGTGACCTCACCACAGGTCAGCACACAGGACACCCGCAGCTTGAGAACAGAGTGTGTTATCTCTAAGGCTATGTTCACACGGCTTAAAATTGAACATATTTCAGTCCGTAATTACGTGCCGGAGTGTGCAAATTACGGCTGGAATACGTCCAAGTCATTATGGTAATCCACAGTTCTCATAGAGAACTATGGATTACGTCTCCTCTCCCTGCTCGGCGAATTCGCCGGGCGGGGAGATAATCGACGTGAATTACTAGCGGCGTATACGCGCCGCTGGTAATGCCCCCGCTCCCGCCCCCGGCCACACGGCGTAATTGCGGGGTGTAATTACGCCCTGCATTTAAGCCGTGTGAACCTAGCCTAACAAACAAAGGTGATCAATTACATTTGTTTACTTTGAGCTGTGAAGCTATCAGCTCTATAGATAACATCTCCTGATCTCAGATCAGTGCAATTATAAAAGCTGGGAATATGGAATTGATATGCTAATCACTGCTATAGAACTGCCCACTGCCTGACCAGGAAGGGACAGGAAGCATGAATCTAAAACTGCTTGTGGCTCTGTGAAAATGCATTGTGAGACAACCACTTTACATGTTGAGCTTGGCTACATCTGTAAATCAGACAAGTAGCACTTTTAACCTCACATTCCAATTAGTTTCCATAGAATTTAGGACAGAGATCAGCAGTCATGCCCAGCTTGCTGTGTCTCCTCCCTTTTCCCCCCTTCATCTGCCATTCTGTGTAACCTACCCTGGGTTACATGAGATCTGTTCTGCCAAATGATATATTCATGTCATGCGCTGCAGCTCATGCTTCTGATGCCGCCACTTACCTATGTGCCAGTCTGTGTGACTTGCTGGTTCTCTGCTACGGCTGCTCCATTGTCTGGCCTGGTTTTCCATTGCTCTCTAGTGTGCACACTCGTATTCTGTGATTTAACCCCTTATCGCCGAGGCCTATTTTTTGTTTTTCTCACATTTGTGGCGCCAATTTGCTCCCCCAATTATCACTCAAAGGGACACTTCATAGGGCCTTATAACAAAATGAAATGGCTCCCCATCCCTTAATAGCAGGAATCTAAAACCGCAGCAATCATTCATTGTAAGACTAATAGCGACATTTATCAGAGAACTTAAAATATCTGTTTGCTGTTACTGAATGGAAACATTTGTGTACATTCAGAGTCTTAAAGACATAGATGTCAGAAAAGTGGCGTTTCCACGCCAGTTTTAGGCGCATTAAATCAGTGTAAAGTGCGCCAGAAAGTCCCATTTTTTCAAAAATCTGGCGTCTGGAATACCTTGCATCGAAAAAGTAATGCGCCTAAAAAGTCGAATTGCGTCAAAAAAGGCGCATTCCGCAACACGCAGCACACAGCATATCATTGGTAGTATATGTAATGCGCCTATCGAGGCACAATGCCCGACGGATGCGCATAACATATGTAATGCGCCCCAATAGGCGCATTATGCGACGGGGGCACACAGCGCACCATATTTAGGCGCATTACAAAGTGTCGTTCCCGCCGTATAATGCGCCTAGTTTTGGTGTACGACAGTTCATTTACAACAAGAATATGGCGTCAAAAGTGGTTTTGGCGGAAAATAGACCAAAAAACTGACGTTGGCGTGTTGGGACATGTCGCCCACATAACTGAAGATTTGTTGCAGTTTATTAGGAAATCCTCTATAAACTAAGGTTATGTCCACACGGCACAGATAAAATACCAGTCGGATTCTGATTTAGAACCCGAGCAGTATTTTATCGTTTTTTGGGTCATTTTGTGGCCTTTTTTTGGCCACAGTATTTGGATTCCCCCTAAACATTACAAGGCATTATTGGAAAGGTGCTGAGAAGCTCAAGCGCCCTCTACTGGATGTAACAAATCTTCAATTTACTTTTGACCCACAGTCTTCAGAAAGCACATGGGATATTAGCCAAGCCAGCATCACCCATCTGCATACAGCTGTTTCAGGTTTTCCCCCTCATCAGTGCAGAGCGATTGCTGGGAGGCAATGAGTGGCTCAGATATTCCCTTAAACATTGAAGCAGGACATTTTCGGCTGTAAATCTGGTGGAAGAATGTACATGTTCCAGTTTTTTTTTAAATCAGACTGTCAGAAAATCCGAGCCGTGTAGACTAGAGCTTGGATTTTTATTGAAGTCATATGGGGATGGTTACCAGTCGTTTTTTCAGATGGTTTAAAAATCCGAAAACCGACTAAAAAATCTAATAGTAAAACCATACCATGTAGGGGCGCTCTAACACAGAAGCAGCAACAGTCTCCAGCCTGTCTGGTCTTCAGGGTAAAGACACTGTAAGGATACATTCAAACAGATTGGGTCTGCGGTGGACCGGTAGAATATAATCAACATGCAGTTGGTGCAGATTTGTTGCAGATTATCGTGGATTTTTGCATAAAGATTTTATCCTGTGGTTATGCTACAAAAGACCTGTAACAAACCCAACCTGTTTGTAATCAAGCAGTGCTGTTTCCATGTACCAGACCCACGATAAAACAATGCAAGTTACAGGCAATTAATTATCACAAGGAAGGAATGATTGAAATCGCATGAAGTGGAAGATTTTACGCAAGACAAATGCAATCTCTGTTATCACATACTGATGCATTAGAACAAACCCTCAGATGTGTACGGTCAGTTTTTCACGGGTTTTTTTGATGGGTGACTCAGTATCAGAGAACCACACAGTGTTAGGGTATTTTCACACAGCGTAAGGGCATGTCCCCACGGCACCGGTTTGCGGACGGTTTTTCAGATGCTTTGCGGCTTTGCAGACTGTCTGAAAAACCGGCCGCAAATTAACACACCGGGCTGCTATGGAAAACCCATGCAGCAGTCCCCACTTCACGGGTTTTCCGCCTGGCAGTTTTTCAAACCGGAGGCTGCCCAAAAGACTTTGGACATGTTAATTTTCGGTTTTCGGATGGAATATGAACATATCAATGGGAACGGGAAGGCTTTTCTCCGCTCATCGGGGAGAAAAGCCATCCCCCGGCGGATAAACCGACTGGTATTTGTCCTTTGCCGCGGGGATGAGCCCTAATTGCGGCGCGTAAAGTATGCGCCGCAATACGCCGGCTGCTTGGGAGTCGCAGCCCCGCCGGCCCCATTGACATGCGTAATCGCCGCGAGTAATTGACATGTCCCTTATCTCCCCCGGGGGTACAGTACGATCATATTGTACACACGGGGGGACGAGGCGTAATCCATAGTTCTCTATGAAAGCTATGAATACCGTAATTTTCGGCGGCACTCGCGGCGATT
>JAODAL010030994.1:0-49110 GCA_025379985.1 Phyllomedusa bahiana | reverse complement strand
CTTGGGGAAAACCCCCGAGGTCGCACCCTGCTTGTAGGCCCCATGTGTCACTTCATATTTGCGTAATGGCATTGCGCTGCTCCCACAATCGCTGGAGCATGTGGAGGTGGAATTCCATCGTGTTGCCACGTCAACAATGAGACGGTTGACGCGGAGGCCGAGCTGACGCTGCAACGCAGCCAGGCGGGACGAAGCAGGGTGCGAAAGGCGGAAGTGCGAACTCAGACCTCGAGCCTTCTTCTGCAGGCAGTCCAGACCCGGGTAGCTCTTTATAAATTTCTGGACGACAAGGTTCATGATATGTGCCAGGCAAGGGATGTGCTCCAGCCTACCGATCTTAAGGGCGGCCAGAAATTTCGCTCTTTTATCGCACACCACCTTGCCTGGCACAAGGTTCTTGTAAACCCAGCCAGCGCTCCGGTCTCGTTGCGGAGAGCCGTCCACAGCTCCTGACCTGTGGGGTGGACGGTTTCCAAGGCAGATTAATTTCAACACGGCCTGTTGTCTCTGGTCACGTGATGCCACCAGAGCACATTGGGGGAAAGAGCCCTGCACCATCCCTGCGGTTTTGAAGAGCGTGCGCCGAGCCTGAGAGCCACCGTCACCCCCAGAGAGATCCACGCAGCTCACCCAGTGAGCTGTCACAGAGATATAGCGGCCTTGTCCGTGCTTAGTAGTCCTTGTGTCGTTGGTGAGATGGACTTTTCCGGACACTGTTTCAGACAACGCGCTTGAAATTTTAGATAAACACGTGGCTGGCCAGGGCAGGGACGGCTTTTCTGGCAAAGAAATGCCTGCTCGGCATCTGGTATTGGGGGAGGCAAGGGCCATGACGTGGGGGAACCCATCTGTGCCCACCAAAAGGAAAAGGCAACTTTTCCCAAAGGCAAAGCCTGGGCAATGCCGACATTCAGGCTTTTGGCTTTGGGATGGTTTGGGTTAAAGTTTTTTCTTCTGCTCCCAAACCTGGAAGGGACAGAATGCTGGCTGCTAGACTGGCCGCTGTATGGCGTGCAGGTCGTCAAACGGGGCGGAAGGAGAAGGGGTAGGATGGGTCTTTGGTGGTGCTGGCGGTACTCGGGCGACGGTGGAGGCTGAAGCGGAGGCTGATCCCTGATCATGACTCTGAGAGACAGGGGCAGCTGGGGAACGCTGGGGGGTGGCGGAGGAGGAGGAGGCGGAGACCTAGGGTGTGACAGTGGGTTAGAGGCCCGGCTTTTGGTCTAGCCTTTTTTGGCCAAGTGTTCCCTCCATTTCAACTCATGCATTCGCTGCATGTGACTAGACATGTTGGTGGTGGTTAACCACTTAAGGGTTCTTGCCTCTACTTATGCTTTTACGGCAAAGGCGGCATATGACATCGTGGGTGAATCGAGGTTTGGGCTCAAAGGAAGCCCAGGCTTGAGAGGTCCTGGACCTTTTTGACGGCGATAAGCGAGGAGCAGGGTTTGCGTTGACCGTGGCTGGCGGAATCTTATCAGCGGACTTCTGCGACCGCCCTCTCCTTTTTGGGGCGGGGACCGTATTGACACTACCCCATTGTCTTCCTCCTCATCCACTGATGAAGCGCTCGCAAGAAAATTATCTGCGGAAAAGACCAGGATGGATCCGCATGTCGTCATCATCATCAACACAGGTGACTTGGTTGTCCTGACTTTCTGCATCCAGAAGCTGCTTGCTACAGCAAGGGGCCACTGCAAGGCTTTGGGCCGACCGCCCGGGATTTTTGCCGATTGACCGGCTTCCTTCACCTCCTCTGATGGCATCATTTAACTGGGGGTCAGAGCAGACTAAATCATCCTCTTGATCTTTTTTAAAATTCCTTTGGGCCCCAACCCCATTTTGTCATCAAAGGGTCTTCAGACAATGGATTATCCCCAGTGGGGGTAAACGAGTTGACATTTGGGTGCTTCATGTTGGACGGATGCTGATGATGCTGATGATGACATTTGTGGCCGTGACTGCGAGGACGAGGAGGTAAGACTGCTAGATGCAGGTTGCATTAACCACTGAAGGACAGATTGGGGACGATGTTTCGTTACTTAGATTTCACAGGGCCCTGACCCAGCGATGACAGGCCTGACGGTCCTGCAACTGACGATACGCTGGCTGCGTGTTGTCGCCAGCACTGGAAGGAGCACCTTCTCTCGTTCCTTACCTCCATGTGCTTTCCCCCCCCTTTGCTCGCTTACCCCCTGCATTTCGCTCCATGGTCAGAAAGATCAAACTTTGAGAAGGTATGGAATAGTTTTTTGGGAAAATCTCTTATTAAAAGACGGCAAATCACAGCTATTCTCCAAAACCCCCTAATCAAACAAAATTGCTGGATTCAAATTTTAAATGCCAAGGTGTCTATCAACATATATGGACTGGGAAAAAGTTCAAAAAACACGTATCTGTTATGTTTTCGTATAATACACGGTTTTTTTTTGCACCTTTTAATTCACCGTGGTGACTATAGAATTGCGTTTAAGATTTACGTGGATGCTGCGTCAATGAACAAAGCTGGGTGCGCAAAAGTCAAAAAACACGTATCTGTTTTATGTTTTCGTATAAAACACGGTATTTTTTGCACCTTTTAATTCACCTGTGGTGCTATGGAATTGCTGTTTTAAGATTTACGTGCAAGCTGCGTCAATGAACAAAGCTGGGTGCGCAAAGTCAAAAACACGAATCTTTATGTTTTCATATAATACACGGTATTTTTTGCACCCTTTTAATTCACCTGTGGTGACAAAAGAATTGCTGTTTTAAGATTTAGTGGAAGCTTTCCCTCAATGAAAAAAAAGCTGGGTGCGCAAAAGTCAAAAAACACGTATGTTATGTTTTTTTATAATACACGGTATTTTTTGCACCTTTCAATTCACCTATGGGACTATAGAAAATTTCTGTTTTAAGATTTACGTGGATGCTGCGTCAAAGAACAAAGCAGGTTGCGCAAAAGTCAAAAAAACAGTATCTGTTATGTTTTCGTATAATACACGTTTTTTTTTTGCACCTTTCAATTCACCTGTGGTGACTATAGAATTGCTGTTTTAAGATTTACGTGGATGCTGCGTCAATGAACAAAGCTTGGTGCGCAAAAGTCAAAAAGCACGTATCTGTTATGTTTTCGTATGATACACGGTATTTTTTGGCAACAAACAACCTGTGCTGACTACAAGATTGCTGCATTGTAATTTAACTGCAAGGTGGATATATCAACACAGGTGGAATGGGTAAAATTGAAAATGAAGTCTTGGTGAACTTTATCCAGTGTTCTTTATAGATAGAGCTTGTCTGTGTTCGCCCGCGGGGCCCCGCCCCGTCCTCCCTGACTTTACAGCGGTAATACTGCTTTAAAATTCTCTAGCTAACTACATAAAATCTTCAAATCTCTAATCCCAACTAAATTGGAATTATCACAGCTTATTGTAGTGGTTTCTCTGTGCAGATATAGTATAATTTCGCTTAGCTGTTTGGCCAAAGGGAGAGCGCACGTCCTATTCCTATGAGACGCTGAGAGACACTAAGGCTGAACAGGAAACGCTGGGTTTTATGTAATACGAGGTCACTTGATTTTTCCAGCCAATCGCACCTATCCCCATCCCAGTCATGACGTCGCACACACATCTCACCCTGCTCTATTCTGTAATCTGATTTGCTGGCCGCCAAAATTACAGGAAGCGCCGAAAATGGCGCGATCTTAATAATGATGCACAGATTTTAACCTTATTATCGCATGATCTGGAAATTTCGATCACATAAAAAACCTTGCCGATTTCAACTTTGTCGATAAAAATCGCTCAACACTAGATGTGAAATGACCAAAAAAACGCAATTTTGTCGTTTGGATTTTTTTTTCTTCTACGGTGTTCAGCGTACGGGATAAATGATGTTATATTTTAGATCTGACTTTTTAGGAAGCGGCAATACCGAATATTTAACTTTTTAATTTTTTTTTTTTTAATTTGTAAAATGGCGAAAAGGGGGGTGATTTGAACTTTTAATACTTTTTTATTTTTTTATACTTTAAAACTTTTTTTTTTTCTTCTTTTTACTTTAACATTGAGTCCCCTAGCGCGCTTCACCACTAGGGGGTGCGATCATTAATACAGCCTGATGCATTGTATAGAAAGTGCATTAGGCTGTACCAAGATGGCGTTTTCCCCACTTCCTGTCTGGGGCCGAAAGTGGGGCAAACGAGAACATGGCAGTGATGGAAGTCTTCACAAGGCTCCCAGCTGCCATGTTAACCATCCCTTTAACATCGCTGATGTCCCAATCGGAGTGAAGAACGGTGCACAGCTGTATAACAGGATCGCACTGCGATCCCCCTGCACAACTCCTTAACACCACCATGACATACCTATACGTCAAGGTGGGTTAAGGGGTTAAGTTACAAATGTAACTACTACCTACAGGGAGATTAATATATTCTGTGTATAAACTACATGCCCGGCAATATCAACTATTTCTTTGTAGTTTTTTTTTATAGCACTTTAAACTTTATAGCAGGGTTTGATACTCTTTTTAATGCCAAAGGGCATTTAGATATTTGCAGCCCATACAAAATTATCAACCTAAAAATAGCCAGCCATATTTGGTCAAACATTTAATTAGGTCTATGATTCTGTTCCTCACTACACCTTGGCTGCCACGACAAGTAACTCATGTCAGAAATAGCTTCCAAGGGGTCTCTTGCCACAGAAAATCCAACCTGTCTTGCAGTGAAAATCAGATGCCCCTTAGACCTCACTCCTTGATGCTGCTTGCACCACTGCTTGTGGTAGTCCAATGCATCCACTAACCAGTGGCCCTGACATGCACGTTGCTGAATGGACAAGAAAATCTGCAGCAAATATCATCCAAGCTAATTCCCCGCTACAGCACATTAAGTGGTTTAAGGTGGTATGCCCCAACCCTCTCCAAGTGTAATGCACCTGAGACTGTGTTCCCACCCTCCTTGCCATGCTATAATATCCATGGTCTTTCCCCCCAAATTGCAATAGCATATTGGGGCAGAAGTGGTACAGACTGCTGCTGTTACTGTACTCCCTTAATAATGTCTCCAGTCAGAAAACAAGGGCCAGGAGCTTTGGAGTCTGGTCAAGCACACTGGCACAGCCAGAAGGAGCAGCTCGAACAAGATCTGTTACTACACATGCGCTGGTCCGTGGACCTCCGGCACTTTTTTGGTGAATCAGGGATATTGAGCACAGGGCCGGACCAAATGATTTTGGTGGCCATATATAGCCTGCGGGCTGGATGTTTCCTACCCTTGCTTTATGGGTTATGTTTTTTTGCAATTGCTACAAATTTAATATAAACAAAGGATTTTTACCTATATCAGAGGAAATTTATAAGCCCTGTTTACACATTACTTTTACTAATTTATCTAAAATTATACTTCCTAAACCCCTATATACTACCACTACATACCTAAATGATACAGCATACTATATATCATCCGTCAGTGGAGTAATCGCCCTGATAAAGGGCGGCTCCGCTTTAATGACAGATAATATCACTGTATACGTACACTCACCGGCCACTTTATTAGGTACACTTGTCCAACTGCTCGTTAACACTTAATTTCTAATCAGCCAATCACATGGCGGCAACTCAGTTCATTTAGGCATGTAGACATTGTCAAGACAATCTCCTGCAGTTCAAACCGAGCATCAGTATGGGGAAGAAAGGTTATTTGAGTGCCTTTGAACGTGGCATGGTTGTTGGTGCCAGAAGGGCTGGTCTGAGTATTTCAGAAACTGCTGATCTCCTGGGATTTTCACGCACAACCATCTCTAGGGTTTACAGAGAATGGTCCGAAAAGAAAAATACCCAGTGAGCGGCAGTCCTGTGGGCGGAAATGCCTTGTTGATGCCAGAGGTCAAAGGAGAATGGGCAGACTGGTTCGAGCTGATAGAAAAGCAACAGTGACTCAAATAGCCACCCGTTACAACCAAGGTAGGCAGAAGAGCATCTCTGAACGCACAGTACGGCGAACTTTGAGGCAGATGGGCTACAGCAGCAGAAGACCACACTGGTTGCCACTCCTTTCAGCTAAGAAAAGAAAACTGAGGCTCCAATTTGCCCAAGCTCATCGAAATTGGACAGTAGAAGATTGGAAAAACGTTGCCTGGTCTGATGAGTCTCGATTTCTGCTGCGACATTTGGATGGTAGGGTCAGAATTTGGCGTCAACAACATGAAAGCATGGATCCATCCTGCCTTGTATCAACGGTTCAGGCTGGTGGTGGTGGTGTCATGGTGTGGGGAATATTTTCTTGGCACTCTTTGGGCCCCTTGGTACCAATTAAGCATCGTTGCAACACCTTGTTGAATCTATGCCACGAAGAATTGAGGCAGTTCTGAAGGCAAAAGGGGGTCCAACCCGTTACTAGCATGGTGTACCTAAAAAAGTGGCCGGTGAGTGTATATTACAATTCTTTAATCCCAGCTATCCCAACGCGTTTCCCCCATACAATTTAGGGTTCATCAGGGGATTCAAAAAACTCCTCTCGCTGTGGAATAAGAATACGCTATATACAACGCATGTAAAATCTATCTATGACGGATATATCACCTCTATGGGTGAGATAGAAAAGATGATACTTAGCTTGGATGCTGCCAGGTATAAAGTGATAATCCTCGCAGCCCCTTTGGTATGCTGGCACCCAGGATAGAAGGGATACAGAATGATTCATTTCTGCTTCCCTTAAATACCTTACATGGCCCTTTAGATGTATAACAATAAAGCCCCTAACACTTCCGCATTGATGTATATTATTTTATACCTATTGCCGGGTTCTACATAACATGTGCGCATATCCTCCTGCCTTTGCTTAGTCTGGCGTCCCGAAAGTTGTACTGCGCATGACCGGAAACGGGATAAAATGTCATTTCCGGTTCACATCGGTGAAAGCGACATTGCGCATGTCCAAAGCCCCATACTATCACGGCGTGGCCCGGCGTCCTAAACGCCGTTCTGCGCATGTCCAGGAAGAAGATACCTGGCAAATGCGCACGATCAAAATCCAGGCACAACCCTCGGCGCCATACATATTACACCGCTCTTATTTAGAAAGACATCACTGGTCACTTCCGGTCAGTGCCACCGGAAAAACTACACACATCCGATGGCCGAATCAGTCTCCCTGCAGCTCAGGGGCACCGCAATGGGGAGCTCCTGCGCCCCCGCTTATGCAAATCTGTTCCTGGGCTGGTGGGAGGCCACCTTGGTATCCCAACCGGGAGACGATCAGTGGCCCCCCCAGATTTTATTCTGGGGGAGGTACATTGATTGACATCATCGTCCTCTGGGAAGGTGCAAGGTGTCACTTTGGGAGTTCGTTTGCACAGCTCAATAAAAATGAGTCGGTATGCATTTCACATTTGAAATGCAAGAGAATTGTTTACCCCTTTTTGGGAAAGGTCCTTATTATTAAAGATCGGAATGGCAATATCCATACGGACAGTTTTAGGAAACCCACAGCAACTAACAGCTTGTTACACGGGGGAAGTTACCACCCTTACCCTGTAGGAGAGGGAATACCGAAGGGTCAATTCCTGAGAGTTAAGAGAAACTGCTCCAGAGATGAGGACTTTAGGAGACAGCCCAGGTATATTGAGAGAAAGATTTCTTAGTCGAGGATATCCCTCAGGAGTTTTGGAATCACCCCTAAGGTATGCACAAAAACAGAACAGGACAACATTACTACAGGGTAAATCCCAGGGGGGATAAAGATAACAACAAAGCAGTGTAATCGCAACCTTTGGATGATAGAAATCTAGTAGTTGTGAATATCCTCAAAAAATATTGGGGAATACTAATGTTGGAATCAGGATCTGAGGGATACCTTCCTGCCCCCCCTTTGATAACTTATCGAAGGGGTAAAATCTATTAAAGATAGACTGATCCATAGTCATTACACACACTACCCCTCAAGGTACTTGGCTTGAAAGGAAAACCGATGGGTATGTTTAATTGTGGGCAAGATGTGTAGCCTGCCCATATATACAACAAACTAAATCCTTCACAAGTGCCTCAAATGGAAAACAATTTTTTATCCGTGATTTTTGGGCCCAAATGTAGGACAGAAGGAGTAGTCTATTGTGCATATGTCCTGCCCACTGAAATTTTATTGGAAAAACAAAGAGAACATTTAAAAGGAGGGTGGGAGAACATCTGGGGACATACGTAATAGAAGAGACACGCCAGTAGCTCGACATGTTTGGGAACATCCCTAATGGAATGGGAATCTCTGCGTTTTTTGATTTTAGAGGTTGTGAGACCGTCTCCAAGAGGAGGAGAATGGGATAGAACGAATTTTGTGTAAAGAGCCCAGTGGATCTACCGTATTGGAATCAGGGTTTTTTTCCCAAAGGGCCTTAATGAGACTTTTGCAATTTGGATGTTTTATTGAATAGACTCTTGCTTGGGTCTGTTTATTCTGCTCTGTTTCGTTCACACTCTTCACAGAGGACCATTATTGACTCCTTAAAGCTGACCGTATTTTCTGTATCTTTACCTATTCATTACATTTTTTAAATTTTATTCATTGATTACTTACATCTGATAATTTATGTCCTGCTGAAGACAATGAATTCTTGTAACCCCGAAATTATTTGGCCCTGAATTAATTGCCCACGTTACACTTTAGACATCCGTCACACAAACGGCCACTTTAAGAAATTTGGAGTGTCATGGTTGGGGAAATGCTCCGCTATGGTGGTGAGGATCGGGGCGAGTGAGGGAACCCCCCCCCCGTTTTTTTGGGGCTACTTTGCGGCTCTTGGGGGGTTGTGCGGATGGTCGTGTGCGCAGTTTGACCTCTGCATGGAGACTGATTCGGCCACCGGATGTGTGTAGTTTTTCCGGTGGCGCTGACCGGAAGTGACCAGTGATGTCTTTCTAAATAAGAGCGGTGTAATATGTATGGCGCCGAGGGTTGTGCCTGGATTTTGATCGTGCGCATTTGCCAGGTATCTTCTTCCTGGACATGCGCAGAACGGCGTTTAGGACGCCGGGCCACGCCGTGATAGTATGGGGCTTTGGACATGCGCAATGTCGCTTTCACCGATGTGAACCGGAAATGACATTTTATCCCGTTTCCGGTCATGCGCAGTACAACTTTCGGGACGCCAGACTAAGTAAGGGCAGGAGGATATGCGCACATGTTATGTAGAACCCGGCAATAGGTATAAAATAATATACATCAATGCGGAAGTGTTAGGGGCTTTATTGTTATACATCTAAAGGGCCATGTAAGGTATTTAAGGGAAGCAGAAATGAATCATTCTGTATCCCTTATATCCTGGGTGCCAGCATACCAAAGGGGCTGCGAGGATTATCTTTATACCTGGCAGAATCCAAGCTAAGTATCATCTTTTCTATCTCCCCCATTGAGGTGATTTATCCGTCATTGATAGATTTTAATGCGTTGTATATGCGTATTCTTATTCCACAGCGAAGGAGTTTTTGAATCCCCTGATGAACCCTAAATTGTATGGGGGAAACGCGTTGGGATAAACTGGGATTAAAGAATTGTAATATAACGTATACAGTGATATTATCCGGTCATTAAAGCGGGAGCCGCCCTTTATCAGGGCGATTACTCCACTGACGGATGATATATAGTAGCTGTATCTTTTGGAATTTTTAGTTTGGGAGTATATAGGGGTTTAGGAAGTATAATTTTAGATAATTTAGTAAAAGTTATGTTTTAACAGGGATTATAATTTTGCAGTTATGTTTTTTTGCGCAGCAATTCTTATATCTACATGAACATGACCATTTTCTAAGATAACTATTCTATTAGAATGGTTTCATGGCAATCAGATCATTCAGCAATCAGCTGAAATCTGAGGGATTGCGCAAAAGCAAGTGTTTCCCTATTGCACATCTATAGGGAAAATTAAGCATTACAGTTCTAATTAAAATCACTGGGCTGTATATATAATGAATGGACTCAAGCGGCCCTCCAGAGTAAGATATGGCTAACAGGCAAGAACCCTGAACACTGGACCCCACATTTTATCTTAGAATCCCATAGAGGGATATGTAGAATTTATTGTTCTAAACTGCACAATCCATTTAAAACAATAAAAAATGTACCTGGGTGTAAAATATATCATGACTAACAACAGAATACGCAGCAGATATTCATGAACAGAAGTTTATTAAACTGAAATAAAGAGTGAAAATGGTACAGAAGGAAGTGATAGCTTAAGCAAGAGTATCACATGACAATCTATATCAGGGGCAAGACAAGGAATCACAATTTAATTATATTTACTTTGCATTCAAATTTGATCTTTGAAAATATAAATAATTCTTAAATTCGGAAATTTAATTAGTTTTACATTTTCAAATTGTGTCTAAGACCAATAAATTTATCATGTGTACTAAATCATTACATGGCAAGATGAACAAATAGATGTAGACATCAGCTATTCATTAGTGTGCTTGCAATGTACACTATTGCCTCTTATCATGTATTGACTAAGATAAAACAGGCAGGCAGGCAGGCAAAAGGTAGCAAGATATTTAAAAGCCAGACAGAAATTTGTTTCATTCAATTGTTTGAGGACAATTTAGAATTACATTTTTCTGGAAGATGTTGTGGTGGTGGTTCTACTTGTGGTCACATTTGAGGAGCTTCCAGAGGAGCCATATCCTTGTCCTGTGCCGTAATTTCTGCTGACATGCCCACTAACAGTGCTGGAAGTATTTCCACCACCAAAACGGCTGCCACTCACTCCTCCACTGACACCGGCTCCACCACTGACACCACCAGAGCTCATTCCTGACTCGTGGTGGGTGCTGCCTCCACTGCTGGTGGTAGTGCCTCCAACATGTGATGATACAACACCTGTAAAAAACATGGCAGAAATGTGACATATTAAGTACAGATGATACAATAATACACATCATAGACATGAAGATAATATGATGGGCTAATACTTACATATCTTGACAGGGCCAGAACATTCTCCAGAAATCCTACAAAATAAACAGGTTGGTTTAGATCTTGCCATCTGCAAACCATCAACATCATGAAATACTCTTTTCTAAAATCTCCTGTTAATTGTCTTGAAAACTATCTTATAATATGTACTAAGCCAACTAAATTAAAAAAAATAGTTTTTATTATTTTTAAGGTTTTCTTAAAACTACACCAGTTACAAGCTCACCAGCATTCCTCTCCTTCCAACAGTTTCCTGTAAGTGGCAATTTCAAGATCCAGAGCCAGTTTGACGTTCATCAGTTCCTGGTACTGCCTCAGTTGGTGGGCCATGTCTTGCTTGGCCTTGTGGAGGGCTTCCTCAAGTTCAGCCAGTTTCTGTTTTGCATCCTTAAGAGCAATCTCACCACGATCCTCAGCTTCGTTTATGGCAGCTTCAAGTTTGGCTTTCTAAACACATGAATGTGAATGATACTGTAAGAACGTAGCATGGATTTCATGAACACGTTCTGTATTTGGTGGCATCAGTGTTTGTCAATGTAGTATTTCCTCTAGCGGAACATTTGAAATTTAATTTGACAAAATTTCTTACTCAAGCCTCAGAATTCCAAAGATACAAATGTAAATCGCCAAATTTTAAAAAATATAGAAACTGGAGACATAAATGTGCCGACTATAATTTTTGTTGTAATTATTATAAAGGGTGCAAGTTTGTTAAATTTGTTTACCTGAGCATTAACACTGTCAATTTCTCCTCTAAGCCTGTTAACCATTCTGTTGAGATCTGCAATTTCATTCCTCGTGTTTCTCAGATCGTCACCGTGCTGTCCTGCTGTTTTCTGCAGCTCTTCATACTAAAGGAAAAAATATATCTTTTCAGAAAGTCTTCAGAATCTATGTACATGTAGTAGGCTCCAGTTATTCTAGGGATGTACTTTTACTGAGGTGTCCAGAAAACTCAGATCCTATAGACTGAGATGATGTATTTCTTCAGAATGCACTTACTTTTGATTGATACCAGGATTCAGCCTCAGCTCTGCTGTTCTTGGCAATGTCTTCATATTGGGCTTTGACATCAGCTATTATGCTCTCCATATTTAGGTCTCGGCTGTTATCCATGGACACAATAACTGAGGTGTCCGAGATCTGATTTCTAAGTTGTTCAAGTTCCTATAAAATGTAAGATAAATACAAAACAAAATGAAAAACTGCAGTAATATCCTGTGAAATATTGAAGTCAACTTTCTATAATTGTAATGAAATATGGTCTTCTACATGGGTGGTCCTCTCAAAGAAGATGGCTAGTATGTGTGGTATATAATGAATCTGAAACTCTGTCACAAGAATCTGGTTTAGATGAGTCTTCTTAAGGTGGTGGTATTAGGTTGAGGGATAGGTCTCATTGTATAGTGAAACTATTTTGACTAAACCACTGACAAGTGTTATAAAAAAGGATTTAAAGGATGGGCCTTTCTTAGAGCTGATATACACGACTTATAATGACATTAACAATCTTCAACAAAAAATCGGGTCCAGATCAGGAGTTGGCAACTACAAAAGGTGGCTGTTTGGGTTGATTTCACAATTGATATTAAACATTGTGTAAATTGTTAGAGGAACACTTCCATCAGAAAGGAGTATTTTAGTTAAAACCAATATTCCCATATAAAAATTACATATAAAATATTGTCCTTCTCTAGCAGTGAGATAAAACTTCTGAATGGCAGGATCTCATTACTCCCACTTTATTTCAGGTGCTGCTAATATCTGTATAGTCTTGTTACAAGTAGATAGTAGATAGTGATATAATGATATCTCTATTGTTCTATGTGAAATACAATAATGAGCAATGCATAAAAAAGAAAAATAGGGTGGTCTTTTTCTGCACTGGAGAGTTTTTTTTTTTTCAAACTTATCAGATCCAGCTGTAGATACTTATACTTCATCGGCCATAGCCAGCTTGAAATGAGGACTGTCAAGCAATCCTCTCACGGCTGTGCTATCAGAGCTCACAGAGGGGAAGTCAGAGACACAGTCCAGGATGTAATGTATACAGGGGAACTTTCAAAAATTATATTAAAAAAAACTACCAAATTAAAAAAATAAATAAAAATTCATATAATAGTCTCATTGTTTGTGAGTATGCAAAGTAAAATGTTGGTGGCAATGTCCCTTTAATGAAAAATTCTGTCTAAAGTTTCCAAACAGAATGTATTGAACCCCAAACTAATGACGATATGTGGCATTTCAACAAGTAACTTGGGTTCTCTGTATACAATGTAAAAGCAGTCAATATAAAGTTTGGTTTCAACCAATAACACAACTTACCAACTCATAAATAGCTCTTGTGAAGTTGATCTCATCAGTCAAGGAATCGACCTTTGATTGGAGGTCAGTCCTGTTCATAAATGCTGCATCAACATCCTGTAAATATACATTTTGTTACCTAAGGCGGAAATTCACTTTTTACACTTATGTCAAATCAAGTATATTGAGTGTTACCCTTTTCAGGACTACAAATTCATTTTCTGCTGCTGTACGCTTGTTGAGTTCTTCTTCATACCTATGGAAAAAAGTGACAAGTCATTAGAAATTTGTTATTTAGGGGGTACATTATTCTAATATCCATGAAATATTGAACTATAATCATACTTCTGCTTGTAGTCTTCTACTAAATCATCCATTGCCTTCTTCTCTCCTTCAAGACGGGACTTCTCACCCACAAAGGAATCCAGCTCCCTTCTGAGGTTGTTTATGTAGGCTTCAAAAAGTGGTGCTAGATTGCTGTCTGCAGATTTTTGATCTTGCAGAAAAGCCCATTTGGTCTCCAGCAATTTATTTTGCTGTTCTAAAAATCGAACCTGTAAAATTTAATATGTGATTTGTTTTTAGTGAAAAAAATTGTTACAATGCATCATTTTAAAAAAACTTCATTGAAAAATTTGCACCATTCTATTATTTGTACCATATTTTTTTTTATAAGCTTTTGTGTTTTTCTAGGTAATTTTGCAAGAAAAAAGTATCATTAGCAATGTATGGCAGAACATAAGTGATAAAAGGATGTCCAGCAACAAGATGTATGAACACCATTGCAAAAATGATGCACATACCATTAAGAATCATGTAAACCCAAACATGACAGGACATTCTAGAGAAGCACTCTTCATGGTTGCCAGTAGGCTTATTTAAATTTCTTGATGCCATAATTAATCTAAAATGTTTAAATTTGTCTAGTTACTTTTTGCCTACTTAAAAGTAGATGACCCAGATGGCCTAGATGACCCAATTCAGTTTTCACAGATCAACAGTTTTAAAATTTAGTTGTGTCTTATATAAATATAAATGACACCTTTTAGAGCTATCATTTATGTAGCCATTCAAGTCATTTGTATGTGAAGTATGTACGTACCTTGTCAATGAAGGAAGCAAATTTGTTGTTCAGTGTCTTGATCTGTTCTTTTTCCTCTGAGCGGACTTTCTGTATATTTGGTTCAATCTCCAAATTCAAGGGGGTCAGAAGACTTTGGTTGTAAGTTACATTTGTAATGGGTTTATATCCACCAGGGCCCATGCAAGACCCTGCACCACCGAAACTGGGCCTGCCAAAGCCAGCTCCAGCTGAGCCATATGCAGAACCCATACCAGCGCCATAGCCACCACCCATACCATATCCACTCATTCCAGTATTAGAACCTGCAACAGAAATTTTTCTTGTTCCTGCAACATTATAGGCACTTCTGCTGCTGTACCCAGACTGTGTCCTTGAGCCGCAATTGCCAAAACTCACATTCCTTGGCATAGAAGAAGAACTAAAGTTATTGTAGCAAGAGCTGCGACCGCTTAGATGAGCCATAGTAGGAAAGGATAGATGAGGCTAACTGCAGTACAGGCTTGGGACAGCAGTGCTGAAATGAAGGCAACATCTCCTTTTATATACAGTTCCTGGGTTTGGCGACATTCGACAACACAAAAATACCCTATAATTGCATTTTTATTGGCATAAAGTGCTGGCATAGCATTTCATAGTTCTTTCATTCACAGAAAAGGAAATAACTACACACCTTCTAAATTGCAAAAAATTTACAGCTGGTTATTTTCCAACCTATAAAATGTTTTTTTTTTTTTTCTTTTTTTTAGCATGGTCAGAGAATAATTAAAACATAACAGTACGATTGGTTCGTTAACAATGTCATAAATGTGGCCATATGTTGACTAACCTTGTTATTTTCATGTTTTGAATTCATCTCATACAACTCTGTGTTATTAACCTCCGTATATAAACCTATTTTTAGAACAACTTAAGTCAATGTATGGATGCTATGTCTGAGATGTACATATATTTATCATGTCTAGCCCTAATTTACTACCAGCAAGTCAAATTTGAAGGCTTTGATCTATGATCATATAGGTGGTAAACAGAGACTTATACCAGAAATAGACCTTATTGATAGAAAAAGAGGTTCACCAGAAATGTATGGCTAATCATACTTAGTTGCCGTTTGGAGAATGCAGAAGATAATTTTTAATTTACAGCTGGCAGTTAGGACCCCAGTAATCCAAACAACAAGCTGATCATGGTTCATGGTACTCATCTTTCTAAAAAAAATAGTAGTTTTGGAAGTCTTTGAGGGTTTTTTCACTTTTTCCTTAACACATGTTCATGATGGTGCTTCATAAACAAAAATGTAATGCAAAATTTTGCTGTAGCGGTAGCAAACTACTGTTAATTAAAATAAGGGGGGGAGGGGATGACAGTTTTCCTGTATTAGTATTCTAAGTTAATTATTAGTCAATTATTTCTTTATACTATGCAGGAAAGCTTAAAAGACAAGTTATTGATGAAATTCCAGAAGTTTTGATTAGTGATGGCCAGGTGTTAAAATCCCCACCATTCACTAGAATGAAGGGTCAAAAGTGTTCTGCTAAACACTTTGAGTGACATGTATGATTTTTGGCGCCCAGACGCCATTTTTTTGCACGCATTAGTAGTGTAGAATGCGCCTGAATCTATGAACCTGTTCTACTGCGGGTCATTGATTTAGCCCTTTCTAGCTTCAAAGTGACATTTCTGGCTCAGGTAAATCACTTTTAATGTGCTCTACCTGTTCCAGCAGTAATGCGCCTGGATTTGCTGATAAAAAGGCATGCATGTGTACATAGGTGTAACTTTAGGGGGGTACGGAGGGGACTTGTCCCCCTCACTTTTTAGCCACTTCAATAAAAAATAATCCATATGAAAGCATGATAATATGGTAAGTGGGGGAGGGCAGAGAACAGAGGAGGAAGAAGTGAACCCTTTGCTTCCTATATATCTGTGCATCTTGGGGGGACAGAGTAGGAAGCAGCCTCAAGTGTCGGTGCAGAGTGAGAGCAGTGCTGATTGGTAGAGCAGGAGTCAGCAGGGGCTGCTTCACCAATCAGAACGCTGCTCACAGTCCAGCACACTCTGTATCTGGGGCTGGGAACCTCTTGCTGAATGCCAACTACTCCAGACTACAGAAGACAGGTAAGGAGGGGACAGGGTGCCAGGCTTTGTGTGTGCATGTGAGTAGGGTATGTACTGTATATGTGAGAGGTGTATATACTGTACAATGTGTCTAGCCATGTTACTTCTTCCCTGCACTTATGGGCCAGTGAATGGGGCCGGCCCCGCAGCATTTTAGAAGTACAAAGTACGCCCCACTATACGCCTTGTGAACATACCTTAAAGGGCCTTCACACGGCTTATTTTGGGCCTGGATTCCAGCCGTATTGCGTGCTGTACTGCGCTACAATACGGCTGGAATCCGTCGCAGCCATTACGGTAATCCACAGTTCTCATAGAGAACTGTGGATTCCGTCTCTCCTCCCCGCTCGGCGAATATACCGAGGGGGGAAAAAGCAACATGCACATTATCCTGGCTGTATACGCGCAGTGGATAATGCATGTCTATGGGGCCGGGGAGCTGCGCCCCCGCCCCGCCCCCGCCCTTTATTCAAGCCGTAATTGCGGGAAAAAAACCTTCCCGCTTAGGTTGAATAAGCCGTGTAAACCCGGGGGCCTAAGGTAATTCATGCGAAGAATATGGATTCGGGGGGTGGATTCGTGTGGTCTCCTCAGAACTGGACCCAACCCGGGGGGAAACTGTTTTTAAAATTATACCCTATAAAAAATTCATGTCTCGTTTAGATGACACTGATTTTATTTGATATTTTTGGCATCACTGTAGCGCCTACAAAGTTTTCTTTGAGGTTTTTTCTGCAAAAAGGGGAAAGGGGGCAGAAATCTGCTCGGGCATCTGGGTTTTTTGGCTTGTGGGAATTTGATTTGTAAGCGCCGAATTTCCAAAAAGCAAACAAAACTGTTGCCAAAAAACCGTTGGGGAACCCCCCTAAGTGTGTAGTGTGTCTATGCTAATATATTTATTATACACAAATTTCGGGGGTACTTGTCAAAGTAGGGGCTGGGGTACAGTGTGTAAGAAAGTAATCCGGGAGTAAGGTGTAATGTAGTAACCTCTGGGTGGGTGGAATAATGCAGAATCTGGCGACGGTGTGTAAACTAATCTCGGGTACAGTGGGTAAATGTGTAATCTGGGTACAGTGGGTAATGTAATAACGTCTCTAGAGGTATAGTGAGAGGACGTCCAAGTTTATGTAGTGATCTAAGGGTTTGTATCATTGACAAGTGGCTCTTTACTGTCATTGAGAGCCTGAATTCTCTCATATATAGAGGGTCATAACTGTAGGGCAGTGCACCACTAGATTTTGTCATAAGACGCCGACTTTGCTGGTGACATCTCAATAACGGGTTCAAAAGGTTTGGTGGCATTTCTGAGCGTAATTGGAATGTTATGAGACAAGTTAAGGCTGGAATTCGGAAAGGGAGATCCAGATTTTCGTTGAGATGTGGAGTCAGGGATTTCCGACTAGAAATGCAGAGGGGAAATTGGCTTCTTACCCATGGGTTTACGCCCTGCAGTGGATAACAGTTAGGCAACGGGGCTGGCCAGCACTGCCCCTCGTCTTTATTAGCCGTACAAACTCTGCGACTATGACTAATACGGTGTGCGGCTTAATCTAATTCATGAGGATCAGTGTAATGTGTATTCTGGTACAGGTGATCACCAGAACTCTCCATCTCTAGGTCATGTGTGCTTATACTATGAATCTGCATTGTTTAGTGCATGATTTCACATTGAGTATTTTGCATATGTCATGGCAAATATGCTTTGAGGTGTCAGCTAATGTGCAAATTCTGGGCTCCATTTGGGTATGTTATCATTCATTCTGAGGGTGCAAGGACGATTCACATTGCAACAAGTCATGCAATAAAACTAGTAAACCTAAGGGTTCGTCATGCTGACTTTATATAACAATTCTGGGGTACCAGTAATGATCTGGGTACATTTTGTATTGTATCCTGCATATTGTTGTGTTTCTTACACAAATCAATTAATGGAGTACGTGGATTTGGGGGATGGGAAGTAGGAATTTCTGGGACAAATTTTTTAATTCCATGGAGAGGGGTAATATTGTAGGTGGGCTGGTTCGGTTTCATTGCCAGGGCTGCTTTTTGGTCCAAGTCCGGCTCTGAACTTCCGTAATTAGAGAGCCACACATAACCTTACGGATTGCACCAAAAGTGTTTGCCATAAGAACTCTGCCCGGACCTGCTGGGGGAGCTCACAGCACTCCCTCAGACCTCCTAGCTGGGTTAGAGGGGGCCGCTTCACTGCAGGGAGTGGAAGAGAGAAGAGGTAAGGGAGGGGAAGTGAAAGGGAAGGCGTGTGAAAGAGGGAGGTAGGGATAGGAAGATAGGGGATGAGAGGGAAAATTGGTCCCCCTCACTTTTTGAACCAAAGTTACGCCCCTGCATGTGTAGTTTTGTACAGTTCTAGTGCAACACGCCTCCAGCACGCCCCTCGATCTTAGGCGCATTACAAAGTGCCGCGGGCGCTCTGCACTGTGCCTAATATTGGAGTGCGGCTGTTTAAAAATAGAGCGAACAGGGCTGCACTAGTTTTTTGGCTAAAAAGTCACCAGACTTCTGCCGCAGCCCTGTTCATGCCTGTCGCCCTTTGACTTTTGAATTCTGAACAGCTCTAGATTAGCATTAGAGTGTGCATCATGGTGGATTTTCATATGGTCATCTTGAGCAGCAGGCCCATGGCCTGAGGGTCCAAGAAACTAATGTCTGCAAATAAGTGTCCATCACTTAATCAACCACTGTCCCCTCAAGTGGACAAAAAATACGACCACATTATCACCACATGATGTTACCTACCAAACTAGTAAACCAATACCAATATCACAAATAACAATATGCAAGGACCAAATAATACCGCCACCTATCACTACCATATAGTGACTATTACCACCATTTTGTTACACATCAAATCAATATACCAAGACCAATATTACCAAAAATAATAATATTCAAGAATCGAATAATACAGCAACATAATGACCACATATCACCACCATAAAGTGATTGAGTAATACCATCCTGCTGTTACTAAAAGCAAAACATTATACTAAGACCAAAATTACCACCATACATTGACCATCTAGTGCTAGATATCAGTTGTACGCTCTGCAAAAATACTGTATAAATGATTGCAGTGCAGTTACAGCCAGGGACTCACAGGTGATGTCTTCTATAACTGGAGTCATTCAATTTCCCTTTTCTCCTCCTGACTGTCGGTCCCAACTCATCATGACTCGTCCCTGCAAAATTCACGCACAAACATCTTAGACTTTTCTATCATCTCCCACCTTTACCCCCTTCTATACAAACTCCCCATCCATAATGCCCTAAATGGTAATAATGACCCCCTTGGTGCCCCATACAGTAATACTACCCCCAAACAGTTAAATTTCCCTCAGACAATTATAAGGCTGCCATTTGTACCAATGGTAGGTAAGTAGGTTGACCTCCAGTATTAGGCATGTACACCATATAGTAGATAGCCCCACAAATTATGCAGGCATATAGGTAGAGGCTCCTTTTGGGTAGGTTATACCTCCAAAATAAGTTGGTAGGTAAAATCCCCATTACTACCTCCAGCAGCATCTTATCATGTGACCACCACCCAGGTCATGTGACCTCTGGTATCCAAGTAGCAGCAGTGTATGGAAGAGCAGAACTTCTCCAGTATTACTACCTCCAGCAGCGTCTTATCATGTGACCATCACACAGGTCATGTGACTCTGGTATGCAGGTAACAGTAGTTTATGGAGGAGCAGAACCTCTCCAGTATTACTACCTCCAGCAGCATCTTATCATGTGACCACCACACAGGTCATGTGACCCTGGTATCCTGTTAACAGTAGTGTATGGAGGAGCAGAACTTTTACAGTATTACTACCCCCAGCAGCGTCATATCATGTGACCATCACACAATCAGTGACCCCGTATGAGTAACAGTAGTGTATGGAGGAGCAGAACTTCTCCAGTATTACTACCTCCAGCAGTGTCTTATCATGTGACCACCACTACAGTTAACGTTATTAACAACATGACATTCCCTAGAGAGACAGTAATTATACAAGGAACTACAGTGAAGCTGTTGCGGAATAACTATAGTAATAATATTTATTCTACTATTATTCCTATTAACTTGCTGTACAGATGTCATGTGACTCCATTACTAACTGACAACCAGGAGGTTACATGACTGACACTATGGGCGACATGTATGTATGGTCGAGCGCCAGTAGTCTGGTGTCCTTTCAGCCCAAAAAACAGCGCAGCCCTGTTCTCTATATGTATGAGCGGACACGCTCCAAAAGTAAGCACATTTTGGAGCATCCGTGGCACTTTGTAAAGCGCCCAAGGTGGTGCTTGAGCCAGACTTTTCGTATTGACACTACACTGCGCCTGTATGTATGACCTGCAGAAGAACAGCCAGACAAGGGTAAAGGAGGTGCCTGAGCCAGACTTGTGGTATTGGCTCTACACTGCGCCTGTATGTATGACCTGCAGAAGAACAGCCAGACCAGGGTAAAGGTGGTGCCTGAGCCAGACTTGTGGTATTGGCTCTAACTGCCCTGTATGTAGGACCTGCAGGAACAGCCGACCAGGGAAAGGTGGTGTCTGACCCAGTTGTCGTATTGCTTACACTGCACCTTTTGTAGATTGAGAAGAACAGCCGGCCAGGGAAAAGGTGGTCCCTAGCCGGGATTGTGGTATTGGCTTACCTCCCCTGTATTTTGACTGAGAAAAAAAGGGGGACCAGGGTAAGGGGGTGCGACCAGACTTGTGGTATTGGCTCTACAGCCCTTATAAATGTCTGCAGAAAGAACAGAAACCAGGGTAAAGGTGGTGCCGAGCCAGACTTGTGGTATTGATTACATGCGCTGTATGTTGACCTGCAGAAGAACAGCCGACCAGGGAAAAGGTGGGCCTGGCCAGATTGGGTATTGGCTTACACTCCCCTGTATGTATGCCTGCAGAAGAACCCCAGACCGGGAAAAGGGGTGGTGCCTGAGCCAGACTTGTGGTTTTGGGCTCCCCCTCCCCCTGTATGTAGCCCTCAGAAGAACAGGTCCATACATTCTGACACGTTCTACACTGCCTTAAAGCGATTTAGAAGTGGCCTCTATGCGTCTAGGTTATAAATGTCGCTCTAATTTTAGTCCATACAGTTACTTCATGGCAGCCATTACAATGGATAGGAATGTGCGCTATACTATTTTTTACAATTTCAGTAAAGCCCCCTGATTTATTTTTTTAGATGTACGGAGGACATTTTTTTTTTAGTGATGTTAGAAAATTGTAGGATTTCCTATGATATACTGGACATAATTAATAAAAACAATATAAAATGGACAAACCCTTTAAATTTGGCACTGTTCACTGTGCATCATATATAACAGATTACCTTTAATTGATTACAGCTTAACCAAATATTTTTGATGTTTTACCACTTGTTCTGCTACGTTCTGAGATGCATTTCTTTTTTTTATCTCGACAGATCAGTGTGAGGATTTGCGTTTTTTAAGACAAGGATTTGTTTTCATTGGTACTATTTTAGGGACATAAGGCTTATTGATTATTTTCTATTGTAACTTTTGGGGAGATGGGCTGAATAAAAAGTATCTTTTTTTAGTTTGTTTTTATGGCATTCGCTCACATGACAAGAATTATACCAGAAGTAAACCACAAAGGAACTGAAGGTAACGTCAATGAAAAAAAAAATACAAAATGTTCTCTAGCCCTTCTAAATTTTTGCTTAGTGGTCCTAAACTGTTTTAAAACCCCTACCCCACCTACAGCAGTTCGGACTTTGGGGGGGCCCGGGCCCCTAAAAAGGGGTTGTTCTGGGGCCCACCTGTTGGTGTTTCTGGGCCCACTGGTGGAGTTTATTTTGAGGGCCCACCCTACAGCTACTGTAAATGACTTTACATGCCTCCTATACTCTGCCTATTGCCTCTCTTTCGCTGCTTTCTTGCCATTTCTGAAGATTTATATGCAGTTGAAAAAAAACTCACGGGCCCACCAGGGGTTTCCTCTGTTCCCCTGTAGGCCAGCCTGCCTACATTGGGAACTCATCAACTCATTTGACTTCCCTCCTATTATATCTTCCTTCTGTTGCTGATCAGGTACCACAAACTCTTGTAACCTGTTAAATCTCAAACCTATTTGCTTGACCCCTGCCTTGCCAGTCGCTCACCATCCCTGTTTTTTAAGTACATGGTGTCACACATGCCATATAATCAAATTTAAAACCACCATAAAACATACCAACTTATAATTAAATAAAAACACTAGCACTTTACTTTAGGTTTAAATATTGTCACAGTCTTTTATTGAGGGTTGATATATCACAAATAAATAACATACATAGTCAAGTCACATTATTATGACCAATATCCAGAGTAACCACTGGGTGCAGCATAGACAGCAGCTAGATGGACTGGGACATGAATGAGTGGCCCAGAGAATGCCATGAAAAACCTACCAGACCATAAAGCTTTTGATCCTTCAGCATTGCTTGCAGTTTATTTGTTCTCTGAAGTTTCTCACATGACACTTCAACATCTATCTGTTCAATGAGGCAGAACACTTGACTTACCAGAGAAGGCAACCCATTTACCGGAAGTCCAATTCCAATTCTGATGTAAAATTAAAGCCTTTTGTTCTAATGCAACTTCAGTAGCAGTGGTGTAAAATCCATCCATTTGCTTTGGGGCCCCATTTGCAGTAGGATTCATTTTATACACAAGCCCCTGATTTATTTTAGCTCCACTTTTACATGTTGGTCTATCCTCATACACCTTTGAAGCTGTCGTTCACCTGTTACATCAATGGCGCATGGTGCTCCACAGTTTCTATGTTGCTTTTTCACAGTGGGGCCATTTGCCCCCATTTGCCATCCTAGTCCCAGAAGCCAATTATCATCTCTTTATGGAAGTCTGATAAATATACCCTTTTAGCCATGACAGCAATGGGTATATGTGTACAGAAATCCTACTGCTCACCTTTTATATCCACCAAGTCAACTCATCACATGTGACTTCCTTCAAGAGCTATGCACTTCCAATATGGAAAGTAGGAACTCAAGCAAAAATACACCATGACATCAGACATTACATCATTTCCTCATAATCACCAACCAATTTGTTTCATAAATGACCATGTCCACTCAGCAAGAGCCCCTCTGAAAAAAAAAATGCTACAAAGAAGCAAGGACTGATGATCATTTGCTGTGGTTTCCAGTGACAAAAGGCAGCTGGGCCTGAAGTGCAGCAGATAGAGCAATGTTCCACTACTGTAGTAGGATCCTCTAATACTTCACTGTTAACAGATCTAAGACCCAAAAATTTTAAAATTGAAACATCCCTTTTTGGGCCCTTTTTACGACCTGTATTTTCATCCTAAGTATCCCCTTTGTAGCTGGACTTGGTAGTGGATCCGCTGGACCCCCGCAGGCGTTTTTTGCAAAGCCCCGGGGGCCCAAAACCCCGGAAATCTAAGTGGGCCCCCGGGTTTTTCCACCAGAGCCCCCCCGCAAAGTGGGAGGGATTGCTGGGGATTTGAGGCAAAACCAGGTGCCCCCCTGAGGGGATTTTGCCTGCGGGGGCCCTGCCGAGGTAAAAATTTGTTTTTCCAAAAAAATCGTAGTGGTGGGCGGCTTTTTTGGTCAGGCAGGCGGAAAAAGGGTTCGGGGTTTTTTGGGGGGAACAGGCGTTAAGGCCCAAGGGCAGGCCCGGCAGAGGTTCGGGTCGAAAAAAGTAGCAAGGTTTCTGGTACCCGGCAGGGCAAATAAAACAATCAGGAACGCTTTCACAAAAGGCAAGGGGCAAAAAAGGGACCCCCAAGGGGGAAAGTGACGTGGGGCCCCAAAACTTAAATAGGACGCGCCCGGCAATTAGAAAATTCCCGGGCACTGTCCCTTTAAATTTCCCATAAAACGGAGGGGCGCGGGCCCCTTAGGGGGCGCGCATGGGGCATTCCAGCCCCCGGGGACGCGGGCCCAAAACGGGAGGCGGTCGGGAGGAGACGGGCGGATGCAGCCAGGGGCGGCAGTGGGACGCCCCGGCGGCCCCGTCCCCGCCGGGGACCTGCCGGGGGGGGACCGGGTTTTGGCAAACCGCGGCCCGTGGCCCGGGCCCGCGGCGAAACCCCGTTCCCAGCCCCCCCCCTTAGCCCCCACCTCCTTTTTGGATGCGGGAAAACCCTGAGGAGGAGGTTACGTTTTCAGGATGTTGCATTCTGGCTCCCAGGACCTCTCCTCGGGGGCCAAAGCCCTTCCAACCCTACGAGGAAGAAAAGCGCTTCCCCTGACCGTCTTCTTCTAAAAGATGTCCTTTACCTAAAAGATGTCGGCGGATTTTGGCTACGGGGGGAAGGAGTTACTTTTCCCTGAGAAGAAAGGGTTCGGGGCCCAGGGGGCTTAAGGGGGGGGACATGGAAATGCGTTTTGGATCCGGAAAAGTGGAGGCAGGGAGAGCTTTTTCGAAACCCGGGGTTTTTCAACCTGCCAAAGGAACCCTTTAAAAGGGTCCGGGGAAAAGCGGGGCCCCAAATTTGGATTTGGAAAACCTTCAGGACACGTACCTCGGGGAAAACCCAAAATTTTGTCCCCTGGGGGGAAATTGTTGGGGGGGTTTTCTCCTCTTTCACCCTGAGTCTTCAATACGGGCAGAGGCCCGAAGTAGGGAACGTCCCCGTCTCCTGCCAGGGGGCCTTGGATATCCCAAACCCCTTTGGTCGTTGAAGGGGGGCCACATGAATTAGTGGGCGGGGAAGGTGGGGGTTAGGGGATGGCGGCCATGGGGACTAAAAAAAGAAGGGAGGACGCCGGCTCCCTCCGGCGGATGGTTTTTCGAGAAAATTCGGCCCAAGGGAGCGCTGGGCCCCAGTTGTCCTGAGCCCAAAGATAAAAAAAGGTGACGTAGGTTTTTCCCCCAGAATTGGGTTCACCCCCCCCACCCCTCCCCATTGGTTTAAAGGGTGATATGCTGACGAAAAGTAAGCTTGACTTGCAGACGGGGATATTTGCACGCCAAAATCGGGAAACGAATTGGACACCCCGGTCGGAAAACCCCAAAATGTGTGAAGGTAAACCCATGTAGTGGGGAAAACATGCGGAAGAAATGATTGGCAAAATTGGGAGCAAAACGGCGGGCCCCCAGGGAGAGGTACGAAGGGGGGACTTTCCTTGGGAAAAACCCGGGTCTTAACCACCCGTTTGACAAATTTCCAGGGGAGGCCGGAAGATCGTGAGGGAAATCCGGGCTATGTGCGTCCGGGGGATTTTAAAAGGCACGGGCAGGGATGCAGGAGCCCTTGGGGCCCTGGGGCGTGGGACCTTTTTCCCGAGCAAGGGTGATACAGGCGGCGTGAAGCCCTTGACATCCTGGCCAGGGTCGGCCCCAGTATTTGCCGTGAGATCAAAAGCGTAGGACTTCCGTGCCGGGAAATTTGACCAACCAAGGAGGGCTATGGCCCCTTCCCAAACCCCTTTCTTCCTGAGTGGGGGGCGGCACGTAGGTCTTCCCAGTGGGACTTTCCCTGGAAAATTCGGGCCCCCAAAGGGGAAACCAAACCTTTTCGGGAGAAATGATGTGTTGGACACGGGTTCTTCCCCGGCCCAAAGTCCGAGGAACGGGAGGGGGCGTCAGCCTTGACGTTTTTCCCCCGCCGGCCCGGGAAATGTATGCGAAAGTCAAGAGGGAAAAAAGAGAGGGGCCATCGGGCTTGGCGAGGGGTTCAAGCGCTGGGGTTTTCTGAAAATACAGTAAATTCTTTTGGTCCGTAAATATGTCGGTAGGGGGTGGCGAAAAACCCCCCCAGCAGTTTTCGGGCCCCTCCTCCCGGGCTAACTTTTTGGCCAAGAGTTTTCCCGGGGCCCCAAAGGCATAGTTCCGCTCCGGCCCGGCCCCCAAAAGGTCTTAGAGAAGGGAAACCCCCAAAGTGAGAATTTTTTTGCCCCTTGGGGCCTTTTTTGTGGAGGACCGCCCCCGACCCAAGAAGGGGGAAAATCCCCCTCCAAAAAAAAGGCTTCTTTGGAATCAGGCCGGACCAAAAAAAGGTGCCCGTGGAGAAGGCCGTTTTCAGACCAACAAACCCCCTTCTTTGCCCTCGGAGGGCCAGCATCCCCGGGTTTTGCGTTCTTCCTAGTGAGGGCCACGATAGGGCCACCAAAGTGGAGAAATGGGGAATAAAAATTTTGGGGGTAATAATTCGGAAGGGCCCAGGAAAGGCTGGAAGGGGGGCCCAAAACCGAAGGGGCGAGGCCATTGCAGGGACGCAGAGAGTTTAGCTGGGTCCATCTTCAGGGGGCCCCTTTGGGTGAGACGAAAATTCCGAGTAAGGTTGGCTGAACTGATGGAAAGAAAAATTTCCCCAGTTTGGGTACAAATCGATTGCTTCGCAGGTCCCCAAACCTGGCCACCTGGGTTCCCGGGGCGTCTGAAGATTTGGGGGAGAAAAATTTGGATGTCATCCAAGTACAGGGCGACCAAGTCACCTGTGTTGATGATGATGCCGATGACGACATTGCGGATCCCTCGTGGGGCTTTTCTGCAGAAAATTTTCTTGCGGCGCTTATCAGTGGGGCGGCCCGGAAGGGCGATGGGGTAAATGGGCAAAAAGGGTCCTGCCCCCAAAAAAAAGGGAGAGGGCGGTCGCAGAAGTCGCTGATTTGTTCCGCCGCCCGGTCGCGCAAACCCGCTCCTCGTTTAAGCCGTCAAAAAGGTCCAGGACCTCTCAAGGGACGGGCCTTCTTTGGTAAGCCTTGATTCAAAAACCCGATGTCAAAATGCCCCCTTTCCCTTTAAAAGCATAATTTGAAGGGCAAGAACCTTTAAAGTGGAAAACCCCCACCAACATGTTAGTCCCCATGCAGCGAATGCATGAGTTAAAATTGGAGGGAACATTTGGCCAAAAAAAAGGCCAGACCGAGCCGGGCCTAAAAACCACTGTCACACCCTCTTTTCCCGCCTCCCCCTCCTCCGCCCCCACCAACTTTCCCTAGCCTCCCCAATGTCTTCGAGTCATGACGGGGAAACCCCCTTCCGTTTTCCCCTTTCCACCGTCGCCCGATTTTAAACCCCCAGCCCCAAACCAGAAAACCATCCTACCCCCTTCTCCTCCACCAGTTTGATGCCCCTGCACGCCGTACAGTGGGCCAGTCTAGCAGCCCCCTTCTGTTTTCCCGGGTTTTTGGGAGCACAAGAAACCCTTTTTAAACCCCAAAAACCCCCCCCCCCCCCCCCGCCCCGGCCCCCCCCCCCCCCCCCCCCCCCCCCCCGCCCCCCCCCCCCCCCCCCCCCCCCCCCCCCCCCCCCCCCCCCCCCCCCCCCCCCCCCCCCCCCCCCCCCCCCCCCCCCCCTCCAACCCAAAAAGGGCCGGGAATGTGGGGCATTGCCAGGCTTTTGGCCTTGGAAAGGGTTGCCTTTGTTGGTGGACACAGATTGGTACCCCCCACGTCGGGCCCTTGCCTGCCCCAATACCAGATCCCGAGCGGCATTTTTTTGCCAAAAAAAGCCGTCCCTCCCCGGGCCCACCCACGTGTCATTAAAATTTCAAGCGGGGTTGTCTGCATCTGTGGCCGGAAAAGCCCTTCGGGACCCGACAAGGACTGTAAGCAGGGCCCAAGGCCCCCCTATATCTCTGGGACAGCTCATTGGGTTATGGGTGGTTTTTCTCTGGGGGGTGACGGTGGCTTTAGGCTCGGCGCACGCTCTTCAAAACCGCGGGGATGTGCAGGGCTCTTTCCCCCCAAAGGGGCCCTCTGGGGGCTTCACTTTGCCCGGGAAAAACCAACCCTTTTTTAAAAATTTTTAATCTGCCCTTGGAGCCCGCCCCCACACAGGTCAGGAGCTGTGGGCGGCTCCCCGCAACGGGGACCAGCGCTGGTGGGTGACAAAAAAACCCTTTTGCCAGGCAAGGTGGTAGGCCCCCATAACGGGCGAGATTGCTGGGCCCCCCCCTTTTGATCGGTAGGGTTGGGGGCACAAACCCTTTTCCTGGCCCATGTCATGAACCCGGTGTCCAGGGAAAATTTTTAAAGAGCTACCCGGGGCGGATGCCCGGGTGAAGAAAAGGCTCGAGGTATGGGGTTTTTGCCCAAAAATTCCGCGTTTTCCCCCCCTTTTTTCCCGCCCCCTGGCTGCGTTGGGAGCGTCAGCTCAGCCTCCCCCTCAAACCCTCTCATTGTTGACGGGAGCCCTTACGCTTTGGAAAACCCCCCTCCACATGCTCCAGCGTTTTTGGCAGCAGCGCAATGCCCCCTTACGAAGGGACCCCAAGTGACACATGGGGGCCCGATTAAACAGCGGTGCGGACCTCCCCCGGGGTTGAGCCCCCCGGAAAATGGAGGCAGGTGAAAGAGCTCTGCCCCCACCTTTTCCCCGTTTGAAGAAGCCACCAAAAAGGTCAGTGCGGGGGCAATTTTCCCCCTTTTCGCTGAGCATTGTGGGGTTTTTAGTTCTGGGAAAAGATCGTTGGGGCACTTTTGAAACAACAGGTCCCCCCGCGACGGAGGAGGAGAAAAAACACGATGCGGAAAACGGGGCCCTTTTTTCCCGGGCAAATCCCCCAAAAAGGGGGGACAGTTTCCAATTTCATCGGGCTTATTTTGGCAGGGGGTTCGGGGTTTCCCGAGGGTAGTGCAAGGTGGGCTTTAGCTCATAAAGGGGGCATCATCTTTTTAGGCAAGTCAGGGGGGTGTTGAAGCTGGCCGGAGGGAAACGGAGGAGGGGAGGTATTCCTAGGGGCACCAAAGTTACGTCCTGCCTTGGAAAAAAAAATTTTGGCCCCAAATTTTGGGGGGAGGAGGAAGATGGGAAGATCCCGTTTGCTAGTGCCCCTCGACACAGAGGCTTGGGAAATCAAGGCTCCCATCTCTCACATGACGTGCCTTAGATGATCCATTTCCTACAACATGATACTAGCATTAAGGCCATCAAAAATGAACAAACAGTTACTGGTGGCCACCCTCCTGGATCCCCGGTACAACAAAAACTCAGCCACGATCCTTCCACCCACCCAATAGAGGTTAATATGCAGGAAATGGAGACCTTGCTGATGATCAAATGGAGACATCTGTTGCGTTGCTTCACGTTCTTCAAATGATCACAGTGGAAAACATCGCCAGCGCAGTGACAAGCAGTAGGATGTCGAGTGCACAAAGTGCCGTAGTGGCTAGCAGCAGCAGGCAAGGTGGCAGAAGCCTAATGGGTGACCTCTGTCAATCTTTATTTTACCACCTCCACCAATTCATGCAATGCCAGGGGCCACACATAAACACCAGAGACCTGCTTAGATCTGATGCAGACTATCTGCGTCTCAACACCGATGTTTTTGTATGTGTTCCGGACCCAATAGACTTCTGGGGTATCCAAAATGGACCGAATGGCCACGAAGGCTGCGCTCGGCCACGCCATAGAGGGGTCTTGATCTAGACAGCAGGCCAGCCGTTCATATCTGAGCGGACCTTAGCACAGACTGCGAGGAGTCTTTATCAGACAAACGGCATCCGGCTTTCCACAGATAATGTTGGATCGTTGACTTTCATCAAGATGAATCAGGCATGATCTCTGATGATGTTGGTGGCCCCACATTGCCGAGGTTCACGATTAGTTGCTGGTCTACTTCAAATTCCTCCTTTCCAAACAGAAATGGCTCCTCTTGAAAAAACTTATTTTTAAAATGATCATTTCTTACTGCATAATTTTATTCTCAGGTTCCCAACAGTTCATTTTAGCTGGTTTTGCTGTGAGGAGACTGTAAAAGGACACCAAGGTTTCATAAACAAAACCATATTCCATTTTACTCAACTTCTCTTAGAATTTTTTCGCATTGTCCATGGTTTGGGTCATGTTGCATCACAATTTTCTAACAGTGGCTGAGAAGTCATATTTTTAATGTTTTTGGGGTCATGTTGCTGTGAAGAATACAGCATAATTATGGTCCTTTGGAACAGAAATGTGGATCTAAGTGGAGCATTTCTCCATCACAATTTTTTAACAGTGGCTGAGATAAGTCATTTTTATAATTTTTTGGGTCATTGGCTGCTTTTGAAATGCAAGCAATATACAGGTCCTATTCTAAAAAACTGTTGTTTCTAATAGACATTTTGTTCTTTCACAATTGTCCCAAGTGGCTCACAGGGGTCATGCCTTTGGAATTTTTTTTTTTTTGGAAGGCATTTTTGCTGTGGACATGCAGCTTAAACTTCAGGTCAAATTATAAAAAATATGTTGTTTATAACAGACATTTGTTCTTCACAATTGTCAAGAGTGGATCAAGGGTGATGGTGCTGTCAGAAACCAGGAATAGGTAGGACACTTGTTAATGGACACTTATAGCAAAAATGACTTGTTTTTGCAAGATCTTTAACATAGCTATCAATCCCTGTTATTGAGGACAACCACATTTAATATTAATTAAAAAAAAAAGAGAAACAAGACATGGTGGGATTCCATCCTATTCTTTAAAATGTGTTTTTTCCTAGAATTAATCTTACTAAAAACACTTGATGTACACAATAGCTGTTAAAAAAATTCCTCTGGATTGTACAGGGAGGTACAGGAAACTTGACCAAGATGTAGGTTATTCCAGAGGACATGGAGTATGGAGCACAGACAGAGAACAAAGTAGCAGAGGACCATTCTCGACGTTGGAGTAAAAGAGAAAAAAGAATGCAAGATAAAGGGCACCTGGTGTGGAAACAGGAGCGTTAACACAGTATTTCCAAGTGAAATGATGAATTGGTCCCGCACTCATACGGTGGGGCAAGCGCTACCCAGGTTCTTGGACTGTGTACTGAGGAAGGGCTGAGTTCTCACACTTCAGCTTCCGAACTCTTGCTTCAGCACGACAGGTTTTCGTATTGCTGAGTCATCAGGGGCATTTTAACCTGCGTGTTTATAGATGACGGGACGCCAGCCTGGCTCTCACCGCACCCACTGTAACTCCGGCCCTGGGCATGGCTGTGGCAAAGGGAACAGGTATAGTCAATGTACAGTTCAACTAAAATGGTGGTTGAAAGACTATTTTTCCGAGGCACTTTTTAATCTGGGGGTCAGACAGATTTATTGGTCATTACTTGCGGGTTCAGGTCAGGTAATAGTCAATGTCCAGTTCAACTAAATGGTGGTTTTTGAAAGACTCCCTTTTTACGGCACTTTTTAATCTGGGGGGTTCAGACAGGTTTAATGGTCATTGACTGCGGTCCAGGACCGTTATAGTCAATGTCCAGTTCAACTAAATGGTGGTTTGAAAGACTCCTTTTTCCGGCCACTTTTTAATCTGAGGGTCAGGACAGGTTTTAGGGTCATGCTGCCGTCCAGGACAGGGTTTGTTCAATGTTCAGTTCACTAAAATGGTGTTTGAAAGACTCCTTTTTTCCGGCTCTTTTTAATCTGGGGGTCAGACAGGGTTTAATGGTCATTACTGCGGTCCAGGGGGAACAGTTCTAGTCAATGTCCAGTTCAATCTAAAATGGTGGTTGAAAGACTCCTTTTTCCGGCACTTTTTAATCTGTGGGTCGACAGGTTTAAGGGTTCATGCTGCGGTCCTGGAAGGGTTTGTCAATGTCCAGTTCAAACCTAAAATGGTGGTTCCAAATAATAACCTTGCCTTTGGCCACTTTTAATTTGTGGGTGATCGCGGTTTTAAGGGTCATGCTGTTGTACAAGACAGGGATAGTGAATGGTGTGTGAACTTTTTTTCTGTGGCCCTTTTATAGCCTAAGTGTTGTGACTAAAGGATGTCAGCAGGTATCCATTTGACTGTAGTGGCTGTTAATATTCCAGCTTCTCCAAGCCTGTTTGGGTGTAAGAAATGAAGGTGTTGTTACTATCGCATAGACTTTAATGGTCATTCGGAGATGATCGCTATCGACTATCGAAAAACCTTATCGATGGTGGCATGGACTATCGACTATCGCCCGATGTCGATAGCCACCGTAATCGCTCAACACTACTCTTAAAATCTTTTTTTTTTATCTTACATGCAGTCACCTTAGAGTCTGGTACACCCTTCATTAGGCTGCCAGCTTCCTTAGTAACTGATCGGCACTATGGGATTTCGTTGTTGGGAGAAGGGGCAATCTTAGGTGGGAATAATGCTCATTCCCCTAGATGCCACAATCGTTGTGTCGCCTAAATGGTTAAACTGCAGGGATTGGAGCCAGCTTCAATACCTGCTATTAGCGGTGATGTAAGTTGTAATAATCAACTGGCATCCGCTGCATATAAAGTGGGTCAGTGAGTGAGCTGCTCCATACCTCTTTACCAGCATTATGATGTAAGTTTACATTAAATGCCGGTAAGGGGTTAAAACATATTCTGATATATTGATACAGAAATCCAAACATCACATTAATATATTCTTGTTAGATTTGTCTCTATAAATCATTGGGGGACATCTATGAACTTGCCTGCACCATTTTTTTGGGCATACTAGTGCATCTCAAAAAATTAGAAAAAATCACTGAAAAGATAATTGATATCAATAAATTAAGTCAAATAGAAAAACCCATATATTGTATAGACTCTTTACAGTATGAATTACAAGGTTTAATAAAATACATTTGTGAGCCCTATAACAAATAAAAAGATAATCCTGGAGAACCACTTTCATTTTCTATGATATTCTAATTTTTTGAGATTTACTAGTATATTGTGGCAAAAAAATGGCGGTGCACTGTTCCACAGATGCATGAACAGGCATACAGGCAAAACTTGGCGCAATGTGCGCCTGACATGATACATTTTAATGCACCTAGTTTTGAGCGAAAATGCCTTATAAAGGTTGTCGCATAACATTCTATGTGCCAATATTGAGTGTTATGTGCCAAAAATGTTTGCTGCATAACACTTTCATTCATACTGTCGTATTATCCACTCCTCTATATCTCTTTAGAACTGGTGTGTTTTGGCGCCAAGTTACATAGATGTCACCCTTTGTTTTTTATCACAAACCCCTTGGTACTATAAAAGCTTCCACTCATCTTCAATACTTTTACAGGCAGGATCATCTTATTTAACTAACAGAGAACAGGCCTACATCTATCTAATCATGTCTGGTGGTTTTGAGATAGCATGTTTATCCCATTTTTAAGTCGGTATATTTATGGTTAATTGTTACAATTTTAATGTACATCTCCAAACCTTAACATTGTGATTGTCCAAGTCCTATCCCATATTTTTAATCTATCGCTAACCTCTGGCATCTTTCCTACCTCCTTCAAACATGAAACAGTCATACCTATCCTCAAGAAGTCATCTCTCGACCCATCCTCCTTATCTAACTTTTGTCCCATCTCTAGTAACTACTCAAGCAGCATGTATATCTTGAATTATCCTCATATCCTTCATCGAACTCAAATTTTGACATGTCTGGTTTCCGAACCCACCTCTCTACCGAAACTACACTAACTAAAGACACCAATGACTTAATGACTGCAAAAGCCTCACGCCACTACTCTGTGCTCTTACCTCTAGATCTGTCTACTGCCCTTGTCTCAGCTGATCCGTGCCTACTCTTACAAATTATCTTCTTCCCTTGGCATCACAGACATGGCTCTTTCTTGGATCTCCTGTTACCAGTTTGGATGTTTAGCATCTCTCACTCTCATTCACCTCTTCCCCTCTGCCTCTCTCTGTTAGGATCCCTCAAGGGTCAGTCCTGGGCCATTTACTCTTCTCTCTATTCCCTTGGCTTTTTTATTCCCAAGGCTTTCAGTACAACTTGTATGCTAACGACTCTCAAATCTACATATTTGTCCCATATGTTAACTCTGCTTTTCAGGATCCCAGAGCATCTGTCATCCATATCCTCCTTTTTTTCCTCCCACTTTCTCGAACTCAATATGGAGAAAATGAAGTTCATCATCTTTTCCCCCATCCCACTCCACCTCTTTATCTGACCAATCTATCACAGTCAATGGCTCCACGCTCTCCCCAGTACCACATGTATGCTGCCTTAAGATAACCCTAGACTCTGCCCGGTCTTTCAAACCCCACATCCAAGCCCTGACAACCTCCTGCCATCTCCACCTGAAAATTATTTCCTGAATTCGCTCCTTTCTTGACTTTGACACTGCAAATAAGCTTGATTTTGACACTGCAAATAAGCTTGTTCATGCCATAATCATCTCACACCTGTATTACTGCATCACTGTTCTCTGTGGCCTCCCATCTAGTATTCTTGCTCCTCTTCAGCCCATTCTCAACTCCACTGCCCGTCTGATCCACCTCTCATCTTGCTGCTCCTCTGCCTCACCCCTCTGCCTATCTCTTAACTGGCTGTCCATTGCCTATTAAATTCAGTTCATGCTATGAACAATGACATATGAGGCTCTCCATAACCTTCCCCCCTCCCCTTTACATCTCTGCCTTAATCTCCAGATACCTCCCCTCATGCAATCTCTGCTCCTCATGGGACATTTTTCTTTGCTCTCCTCTTGTCAGCTCTGTCTCCATGATTTCTCCATGCATCCCCCATACTCTGGAACTCGGTACCACAATACATCAGACTCTCCACTACATTTAATAGTTCCAAAACCCATCTCCTCTGGATAGCCTACAATTTACAATAAACCTGCTGCCTCTACACCATAATACACACATCTCTGTCCGTCCCCCTCTTCCTCCTCCCTTCTCTATCAAAATTGAAAACCTTGCAGCCGGGGTCGCCTCCTCCTAAAAGGGTTTTACTTTATGTTATTGTATTTGTCTTATATTATGTACCTGAACCCTTTTGACTTGTACAATGTCCCAGAATTAACGGCACTCTAAAATAAATACTTACGGTATAATAACTTATCACATATGAGGGCGGGGAGGATCACCAATTTTAAAACTTTAAAAAAGACCACGTATCCGACCTCTGCTTTCTTTTTTATTTGTCGAAATCCCCGATTTTTTCATGATATCTATTTTTATCTCCAAACAAAAGCTATTGAAAAACATTAAAAGAGTTGAGAGATCATTTATGTGCCATGAAACAATGGTGCTTTATCTGTCAGATTCAGTTTGGCCATGTCTGTAGAAATATATTGTTGATTTGTATGATCTGTTATATCTGTAATAGGCTCCCATCAGAAAAAAAACATACTGCATAACTTGCAGTATACAATTTTTACTGTACATCTTTGTATTGAATAGCATAGTCCACTAGGTTATTCCATTATGCAAAAAAGGTATAACAATGTATTGCATACAATTCATGATCTGTTAAGGCTCTTTATGATTGTCATGTTTCCTGCTGTGGTCATGTCCGTGTCTCTGCTATGCCCCTGGCCCTGTACCTGTTTTTTGCTGTCACACTGCATGCCGTGGTCCTCGCAGGCATGGCTGTGTCTGCTGTGTCTTCATTCTCCTTACCCCTGCGCGTCCTGTCCCATGCAGGTGCCCCCTCCCTGCCCTTTTTCCATTTTCCCAAAAGACCCCTACGTCCGGGAAGGGGTTGTTTTCAAAGACCATGCCAGTGGCTGGACTCCATACTCTAGCCATTGGTAAAAAAGGGTTCCTGGTTACCTTCAGGACACCAAATATCCAAGAATGCCTTAACAAAAAACCCGGAAAAATGATTTTTCTCTTGGGTAAAAGCAAATTGCAATCGCTTTAAACTAGCATTTCACATCGCATAGCGCTATGTGCCTTGGACTTCCACCTACACAAATTTAGTCAACGTCCAGAGGAGCATATCCTATTTATTATAGAAGTGGCAAATTATCTCATGATACATAATTATTTTTACCTTAAGACTGAAATTTATTTACAACTTAAAGGAGTCTCCATGGGTGCCAAATATTCGCCCTCGTTAGCTAATTTAGTTATGTCTTGGTGGGAGGATGTTTATTTGTATAACTTCAGTAACCCTTTTTTGGATCAAATAAATGGTACAGCAGATTTGTAGGCAATCTGCTAGTTATTTGGGCGGACGATATATCTACCATACCAATCTTTGTGGATAATATGAACAATAACCCCTGCAATTTAAAATTTACCTTATTGGTTAATAAATCTACAATTTCATTCCTAGATTTAAATTTAACAAGTATTGTGGGTTAAACCATATCCACTGATACCCATAGAAAATCCACAGCAGGAAATACAATTCTGCGTTACAAGAGTTTTCATCCGAAACATACTTTGAAATCTATACCTGTTGGTGAAATGATACGTGCAAAACGTAATTGCACCACTCACCAACAAAATCATAAAGAAAAAATGGCAATTGTAAATAGGTTGAAAAATAGAGGTTATTCAGATTGGAACTTAAAACATGATTCACACAAATCTCTTTCCGCTAGGAGTAATATCCTACGCCCAACTCAAAAAGTCGCGATAAAAAACCAGGTTTATAAATGTGGCATGTTTCCCTTTAAAATATGTAATTATGCACAACCTATGAAAGAACTACTCAGATAGAAGACAGAGGTTCCCAATAAAACAATTTTTTAATTGTAATTCACTTCATGTAATATATGTGGCATACTGTAACAAATGCAATTTGTGCTACATAGGTTGTACCATCAGAAAATAAAGGGTAGGATATTAGAATATTTAAATGATATTACAAGTACAGTGATACACAATAAATCAAATCTTACAAAACATTTCATTTAGCATCACAATTCTAATTATAGCGCATTAAAATTATTGGGAATAGAAAAATGTATTGAACCACAACATGGAGAGGATTATACTCGCCTATTACGTGATTGTGAGGTGTTTTGGATTGATACACTAGATACTACAGCTCCCAGGGGTCTAAATTTAAAAACAGAAGAAACAATGCGTTTCATTATATGCATTTTTTTATTGTAGGGCAATGTATGTCCCACTTGTTCATTTCCATACATGTATTAATTCACGAGTCGTGTTGTTCCTCAACCTAGTTTTTCATTTTTCTTGAAACGTTTTTAAATAGTGTTGAGCGATGGGGTTGGCTAGGGAGATCGAGCGATAGTCGATAGTGGGTCCGCTATCGATAAGGCGTTTTCGATAGTGACCGAATAATCACAGTGACTCATTAAAGTCTAGGGAGAGCAACAACATCTTCATTCACTTATACAACCCAAACAAGAGCTGGAGCCAAGCGAAATTAACATCCACAACATCAAATGGATTCTGCTACATCTTAAGGCAACACACTTAGGTTATACGAGTCACAGAAAAAAAGTCCCACAGACCATTTACTATCCCTGTCTTGTACCACATTCCTGACCCTTAAGGCCCTGCATCACCCACAAATTAAAAGTTGCCCAGAAGGCAGTATGATTTGAATACCATCATGTTACTTGAATTAACTGGACATTGAAATCCCCTGCCTGGAAGCAGAAAAACATGAGCCGCCAAACCTGCATGACCCCACATTTAAAAAGTGCACAAAAAGGAGTCTTTCAAACCACCATTTAGTTGAACTGGAGCATATGATCTATACCTGTCCTGGGCCACTAGCATGAGCCCCAAACCCGCATTTCCCCCCACATTTAAAAAGTGCCAGGAAAAAGGGAGTCTTTCACCACATTTTAGGTTTGAACTGGACATTGCACCCTATACCTGACCTGGGCCACAGCATGATCCCCAAACCTGCATGACCCCCACATATAAAAAGTGCCTGAAAAAGTGAGTCTCACTCAACACCATTTAGTTGAACTAGGACCGTGACTAACCTTCCTGGGCCACACATGAGCCCAAACCTGGCATGACCCCCCACATTTAAAAAAAGTGCCGGAAAAGGAGTCTTTCACAACCACCATTTTAGTGAACTGGACATTGACTATACCTGTCCTGGGCCACAGCAGAGCCCCCAACCTGCATGAACCCACCATTTCTAAAAAGTGCCGGAAAAAGGAGTCTTTCAAAACCAACCATTTTAGTTGAACTGGAACATTGACTATACCTGTCCAGGGGGCCAACAGCATGAGCCCAAACCTGCAATGACCCCCACATTTAAAAAACTGCCGGAAAAGGAGTCCTCAACCACCATTTAAGTTAACTGGACATTACTATACCTGTCCTGGGCCACATACTGAGCCCCAAACCTGCATGACCCCCACATATTCCCAAAAAGTGCCGGAAAAAGGAGTCTTTCAACCACCATTTTTAGCCTCACCCCTTGGACATTGACTATACCCTGTCCTGGGCCACAGCATGAACCCCACAACCTGCCATGGACCCCCACATTAAAAAGGAGCCAAAAAAGGAGTCTTTCAACCACCATTTTAGTTCTCCACTAGGACATGACTATACCTGTCCTGGGCCACAGCCATGAGCCCCAATACCCGCATGACCCCACATATTAAAAAGTGCCGAAAAAGGAAATCTTTCAATCAACCACCATATTAAGAGTTTGAACTGGACATTGACTATACCTGTTCTCGGGGCCACAGCATGAGCCCCCAAACCTTGCAAAACCCCCAAATTTACAAAGTGCCGGAAAAAAGGAGTCGAGACAACCACCATTTTGTTTCACTGTACTTTGACTATACGTGTCCTGGGCCACTGCATGACCCAGGGCCGAGTTACAGTGGGTGCTGGTGAAAAGCCAGCTGGCGTCCGTCATCTGATTGAACACGCAGGTTTCTAAAATGCCCTGATGACCGCAGCACCCAACAAAACTGTCTCTGAACACAGTGCGGAAGCGAAGTGTGAGAACTCCAGCCTTCATCCTGTACACAGTCAATTACCCTGGGTAGGGCGCATGCCCCTTCCGTATGAGTGTGAACCCCCCCAATGAGCTTCAACTTGGAAAAACTGAGGTGGTTAATCGCTCCTGTTACACCAGTGCCCTTTTTCCATGCGCGGCAATCATTTTCCCTCATTTCTTACTCAACTGCTGGAGGACATGGCTCGTACTTTGGTTCTCTGGTACGTGCTCCAACTCCCGATTCCTCTTGAATAACCTACATCTGGTCAAGTTTTCCTGTACCTCCCTTGGTACAATTCAGAAAGGAATTTTTTAAACAGTATCTTGTACATGCAATAGTTTTTTAGTACTTTAATTCTAGAAACACATTTTAAACTTATGATGGAATCCCACCATGTCTTCTTGTGTTCTCTTTTTTTTATTGTATCACATGGGTTTGTCTCAGATACAGAGGATGATAGCTATGTATAAAGATCTTGCAAAAACAAGTCATTTTATGCAATATGTGTCCATTAACGGTAGTCCTAACCTACCTTATTCCTATTCTACAGAGCACCATCACCCTGAGCACTCATGACAATTTTGAAGAACAAACCGTCGGTTAGAAACATTTTTTAGAATAGGACCTGTAGTATAGCTGCATGTCACACTAACACCCCCAAAATACCAAAGCATGACCCCTTGAGCCACTTTGGTCAATTGTGAACGAACAAATGTCTGTTAGCAACAACAATTTTTTTTTAGAATAGGACTGTAAGTATAGCTGCATATCACCGCAAAATGCCCCAAAAATTCCAAAGCATTAGACCCCTTGAGCCACTTTGGTCAATTGGAAGAAACAAATGTCTGTTCCCAAACAACAGTTTTTTTTTATATAGCACCTTAGTATTGCTGCATTTTCAAGCACATGACCAAAAAATTATAAAAATACTTCTCAGCCCACTGTTAAAAAATTGTGAGGGGAGAAATGCCTACTTAGAAGGCCCACATTGCTGTTAGCAAAGGACCATCCATGATTAGTGCTGTATCTCACAGCTACATGACCCCAAAAAAATTTATAAATATGACTTCTCAGCCACTATTAAAAGTTGTGAGGGAGAAATCCACTTAAACCTCATTTTCTGTTCCAAAGAACCATAATATACCTGTACACACAGCAACATGACTACCCAAAAAATTATAAATATGACTTCTCAGCCACTTCTTAAAAAACCTTGCTGTCTTCTCAAACAGTACTCCTCACAAAACAGCAAAACCACAAATGAACTGTTTGGGAAAAGAGAATAAAAATTCAGTAAGAAATGTATCATTTTAAAAAAAATTTCAAGAGGACCCATTTCTTCTTTTGAAAGGAATGGAAAGTAGACTGGCAACTAATACGGATGACCTCGGCAATTGGGCCACAACACAATCAGAGATTCCATGCCTGAATCATCTTGAGAAAAGTCAACGATCCACAATTAATCTGTGGAAAGCCGAATGCGTTGTTGTCTGTAAGGACTCCCTCCAAGCTCGTGCTGCTGAAGGTCCGCTCATGATAGGACCGCTGCTGCTGGGAGCATGACAACACCTCTATGCGTGACAGCCAGCTCGGCCATTCGTCCATTTTGGATACCCAGAAGTCTATTGGGTTCCGGAACACAATGCAAAACAGCGGTGTTGAGACGCAGATAGTCATGCACATCGTCCTTAAGCTGAACTCTGTGTTTGGATCGTGTGCCCTCATTGCATGCTTGGGGAGGTGGTAAACAAAGATTGCCAGAAGGTCCACCCATTAGGCTTCATCGCCCACTTTGCCTGCTGCTGCCGGCACCCTACTTGGCACTCTACTCGCTGTCACGTCGCTGATGTTGTTCCAACCCGTGACCACTTTGGGAACGCTGAAAGCAGACCGCAAACAGATGTCTCCAGTCTCATCAATCAGCAAGGTCTCCATTTCCTCAGTGTACACTCTCTATTTGGGTGAGGTGTGGAAGGAAAGTGGCTGATTTTTGTTTTGCGTACCGGAGATCCAGGAGGGAGTGGCCACCCTTGTAACTGTTGGTTCATTTTTGCGATGCTTAATGCGAGGAATCATGTTGGAGGAAATGGACATCCAAGCACTCTGTGAGAGATGAGCCCATTGCAAATCCCAAGCCTCTTGTCGAGGGCACTAGCAAACTGATCTTCCCTCATCTTCCTCCTCCGCCTCAATTCGCGCCAACCTCTTTCCAAGAGCAGGGACCCCGTAACATGTGCGTCTGGGAACCCTCCTCCTCTCATCCTCCTCCGCAGCCTCCGGCACAAGCTGCAACACAGCCCTGAACACTTCGCCTGAGATGATGCACCCTGAATCTGAATGCGCCACCTCTGCACTAGCTCGTGAGGACCCCTGAAACCTCTGCCTTAATGCAGACCGCGATGAAAGTGTGAAACTGTTCGAGCTTGTGGGATTTGACTGAGAAGAAAGGCTCCAGTGTCCGCGATCTGTGTCCGTACTCCTACTCCCGTCGCTGGCGGGAACTCCCTGTTTTTCAGATGTCCAACGATGCGATTCCAGAACTAGAATCACCCACAATGCCAATAGCTGCCAAGGCATTGGCCGCACTGACCATTATTAGGTGGCTTCTTTCAAAACAGGCAAGATGGTGCCTGACTCTTTCACCTGCCCTCCACTCTCGGTGGTTCTCACACCCGAGGTCCGACCGCGTGCTTGCAGGCCAATTGTAACTCGTACCGCGTAATGGCTTGCCTGCTTGCCCACAATCGCTGAGCATTGTGGAGGGTGCGAATTCCAGTGTGTTGCCACGTCAACAATGAGACGGTTTGACGGGGGGCCGACTGACGCAGCAACGCAACCAGGAGGGACGAAGCAGGGTGCGAACGGCGAAGTGCGACTTCAGAACCTCGAGCCCTCCATCAGCCCAGGCATGCCAAGACCCGGGTAGCTCTTTAGAAGAAATTTCTGGACGACAAGGATCCATAGACAGTGACAGGCATTGGGAATTGCTTCCACCTACCGCTTAAGGGCGGCCAGCAGATTTCGCCCGTTATCGCACACCCCCCTTTGACCGGCATATCTACCAACCACGTTCTTCCTGTCACCCACCAGCCCGTCTCGTTGCTTAGAGCCGTCCCTCCAGCTCCTGACCTGTGTGTGGGACGTCTCCAAGGCAGATGTAAATTTCAACACGGACCCAGGTGTCTCAGGGCAGGTGATGCCACCGAGGACCTTGGGCAAGAGCCCTGCACCATCCCAGCGGTTTTTGAAAGCCGTGCGTCCAGAGCCTGAGAGCCACCGTCAACCCCAGAGACATCCACCCCAAGCTTCACCTCAGTGAGTGTCCAACAAGATAATAAGCGGCCTTGGCCGGTGCTTACTAGCACATCAGCGTCGGTGGTAGAGCATGGACTATTTTCCCGGCCACAGATGCAGACAACGCAGCTTGAAATTTTAATACACGTGGCTGCCAGGGCAGGGACGGCTTTCTTCTATCTGGCAAAAAAATGCCTGCTCGGCATTCTGTAATTGGGAGAGGCAAGACGAGGGCCACATGACGTAGCGAACCCATCTGTGGTCCACCAGACGGAAAGCAACATTTCTCCCAAGGCAAAAGCCAGGTAATGCCGACATTCAGGCTTTTGGCCTTTGCCGGAATGGTTTTTGGGTTATAATTTCTTCTAGCACCCAAAAACCTAGGGAAGACAGAAGGCTGGCTGCTAACTGGCCGCCTTACGCTGCAGGTCGTCAAAACTGGCGAAGGAGAAGAGGTAGGATGGTCTCAGGTGTGCTGGTGTACACGGGCGACGGTGGACTGGCGTAAGCGAGGCTGATCCCAGATCATGACTCTGGAAGAGACATGGGCAGCTGAGGAACGCTTGGTGGGTGAGGCGAGGAGGAGGAAGGGACGGAGACGACCCGGGTGGGACCGTGGTTAGAGGCCCCGGCGTCGAGTCTGGCCATTTTTTTGGCCAAGTGTTCCCTCCATATCAACCAAGCATTTGCTGCAAGTGACTAGACACGCTTGGTGGTTGTTTAACCACTTTAACTTCTTGCCTCTACTTATGACGTTTACGGCAAAGCGGCATATGACATCGCTGGGTGAATCAGAGGCTTGCTCAAAGAAGGCCCAGTTTTGATAGGTCCTGAACCTTTTTCAACGGCGCATACACTAGGAAGCGGGACTTAGCGCTGAGCGTGGCTCGGCCCCATATCAGCGGACTTCTGGCGACCTGCAACTTCCGCCCTTCCCAACCTTCCCGTTTTTTTTGGAGGGCGGGACCCGTAATGACCCTAACCCCATCGTCCTTCCTCCTCGTCCACTGATGAAGCGTTCGCAAGCAAATTCTGCGAAAAGAACCGCTCCCTCATGGTAAAGGGATGGGATCCGCAAATGTCGTCATCATCATCAACACAGGTGACTTGGCGTCGTCCCCGGACTTTCTGCATCCAGAAGCTGCGGGCTACAAGCAAGGGCACTGCCAATGCGTTGCCGACCCGCCCGGATTTTTGCCGATTGACCGGCATCCTTCACCTCTCTCTGATGGCATCAGTAACTGGCAGCAGAGCAGAGACAATCATCCTTTTTGGCCCTTGATTTTTAACAAGCCTTCTGACCCCAACCCGCATTTGTCATCAAAAGAAGGGGTCATCATAAAATGGATTATCCACAGATGGTGGATACAACGAGTTCTCTGACATTTGGGCTGCTTCATGTTGGACAGATGGCTGAAGATGCTATGACTGACATTTGGGGCCGTGACTGCAAGGATGAGTGTACAGACTGCTTAGATCAGGTTGCATAAACCACTGGAAGGACAGATTTGGCGCGACTATGTTCGTTACTTAACTTCTCACGCCTGACCCAGCGATGACAGGCCTTGACGGTCTCTGCAACTGACGATCCGCTCATCCGTGTTTGTCGCCAGCACTGGAAGAGAGCAGCCTTCGTCTCGTAACCTCTAACCTCCATTTCTACCCCCCTCTTTGCTCCTTACCACCTGCCACATTTCGCTCCATTTCAGAAAATATAAACATTTAGAAGGTATGGAATATTTTGGAAAGTCTCTTATTAAAAAGGGACGGCAAATCACAGCTATTCTCAAATCCCTCTAATCAAAAACAAAATTGCTGATTCAAATTAACTGCAAGGTGTCTATCTACAAATCTGTGACTGGGCAAAAATCCAAAAAACACGTATCTGTTATGTTTTGGTATACATACCCATCGGTATTTTTTGAGCACCTTTCAATTTCACCTTGTGTGAATATAGAATGGCGTTTTAATAGTTTACGTAATGCTATGCTGCATGAACAAGCTGGGTGCGCAAAAAGTCCAAAAAACACGTAACGTTATGTTTTGAATAGAATAAACGTATTTTTTTGCACCGTTCAATTCACCTGTAGGCTGAATATAGAATTCGCTGTTTTATCCCTTTACGTAGATCTGCGTCAATGAACAGTGGCCGGGTGCGCAAAATGTCAAAAAACTAAATTATGTTTTATATAATTAAACGGTATTTGTTTGCCAACCTGTTCAATTCACCTGTCGGTGAATTATGGAATGAGCAGTTTTAAGATTTACGTAATCTCCGGCGTACACAATGAACAGTCTGGGTGCGCGAAAAGTCAAAAAACACGTAACTGTTATTTTTGATATAATAAACGGTATTCTTTTGCACCTTTCAATTCACCTGTGGGTGATAAAGAATTGCTGTTTTAAGATTATACGTAGATGCTGCATCAACGAACAGAGCCTGGGTGCGCAAAAGTCAAAAAAACATCGATAACTGTTATTTTTGATATAATAAAACGGTATTTTTTGCACCTTTCAATTCACCAGTGGATGAATATAGAATTGCTGTTTTAAAATTACGTACTGCTGCGTTCCAATGAACAGTGCTGGGTGCTCGCAAAGTCCAAAACACGTATCTGTTATGTTTTTGATATAAAAAACTGTATTTTTTTGCACCTTTCAATTGAACCTGTGTGATATAAAGAAATTTGCTGTATTTTTATAAGATTTACGTAGATGCTAGCGTCAAAAAACAGTGCTGGGTGCGCAAAGTCAAAAAACACACTAACGAGTCTATGTTTTGATATAAAAACGGTATTTCTTTTTGCATCCTTCAATCACCTGTGGTGAATATAAATTGCTGTTTTTAAGATTTACGTAGATGCTGCGTCAATGAACAGTGCCGGGTATGCGCAAATGTCAAAAAACACGTAACTGGATGTTTTTGAGTACGATACAACCACGGTAATTTTTGGCAACAAACAACCTGAGCTGACTACAAAGCATATGCTGCGGTTTGTAATTTAAAGTGCAAGGTTGGATATATCACCAGTCACAGAGTTAATGGTTAAAATTGAAACACCTATCGTAATGTAACTGATAATAAAAGTGGAGTTTTTGCAGCTAACTAAGAGACCTGCCTAGTTACTAGAAATGAGGTTTATCCAAACATAAGTTCATGGCTGCCCAATATCCAGGAAATATTTCAATAATGACACACAGTTAATAATAAAGATATTCCACTACAGATTCAACACTAATCTTGGTGAACGTTAATCCAGGACCCCTTTATAGATAGAGCTATGTCTTGTTCGCACCGCAGCCACCCCCCTCCGCACTCCACCGCCGTGAATTTACAGTGTTAGATACGCTTTAAAAACATTCTCTAGCAAACTACATAAAATCATCAAATCCCTAATCTAACTAAATATGGAGATTACAAGCTAAATATATAGGTTTCTCTCTGTGCAAGAAATAGACTAATTTCGCTGAGCTTATTTGGCCACAGGCAAGCGCAGGTACCGTTTCCCTATGAGACGCTGAGAGACACTGAAGGCTGAAACAGGAACGCTGTTCTATGTACAAACGAGGTCATGTGGATTTTTTCCAGCCATTGCAACCATACACATCCCGGCAGTCATGAGACGTCTCCCACACATCACACCCGGCTCTATTCTGTAAATCTCATTTACGCGCTCTCCCGCCAATATTACAAACAGGAAGCGCTCGAAAAAGGCGCGATCTTAATAGATGGATGCACAGAGTTTTAACCTTCATTATTCGCATGATGCTGGAAATTTCTCGATCACCATAAAAACCTGGCCGATTTTCAACTCTTGTCGCGATAAAAATCGCTCAACCTATTTCTAAACAATTAATAATGTGACTTATAAGGCTGGTCACTTCCAACCCCTCCAAATGACTGATCGCAATTTGAGTATCACTATTATGTGAACTCTGGCCTCTTTTCCATTTTGCTCAATAAGTTTATTTTTTGTATGTTTTACGCATGCGCCATGTTTTGCTCTGCTTTTTCCATCTAAAGTTTGGGCTTCGGGCAAGCATATTGCGCAAGTCCAGAAGTTGTTTAGTGTCATTTCCGATTTTCGTAGCCAGAGATCCAGTCATGAATGGAGCTGCCAGCCGGTAAGTAATCATTTGTTAGTTAACATAATGTTTAGAGTAATATAAATAGGTTAATAAACACTCTGGCTTTATGCTATGACTAAGAGTACCCTGAGTTCTCGAAACGCGTAAACAGGTGTCTCACCTTCATTGCCAACACGCTTTTTTCTATAAGCTCTAGTTATGTCACTATAGTATTTCAATAATTTTGAATGGAATTTTGAATTATAGTCTATCTGATTTTATAAATGTATGGAAACTTGTGTTGGGTCATCAATCTATACACTTTTGCATCCTGACGTTTTACCTGCAAGTTACCTGCTTGGGACTCTGCTACTCATTTGGCAAACCCAAAAGGGGGACCTGTCACAGCTGCCTATACTAAGTGTCCTTGTCCTGGACTTCGGCTATCACCGTGAGTAGCCTACCATCTACACTTGCGGTGGCTCACAGGATCCAAAATAGCCAGCGTTCTATGGTGTCAGTCCTAAATGACCCGAAGATACGTGACAATGATAAAAAAAAAGTTGGCATCATTTTTTACAGCAGAGGACTAATTGAACAAATAAAACAGTAACATTATATATACTTCATTGCCACAAGCCTGAATACTTTAAGTGAATGAGCTTATTGTGGAAAAGAACACAGCTTGTGCATATCAATGAGAAAACTAGCCGTGGCAGTAAGGATCATTTATATAAATTATATGATTAAACAAAATCCATTATTAAGGCAGGCAACCAGAAGAGCAAAACTATTTCGCTGTACAATTTTCTAACTAAATTAGCAGTGCGTAAAACTTCAGAGTTTCGAGTGATTATATAACATGTTTGATTGGATTTTAAAACCATATTCATTTTCCCAAAGTAAAAAAAAGGTCTCTTATTCCCAGCAAACCCTATTCTAATATTTTTCTGAAACACTATGTTACCAAGAAAATTACCAAGAAAAGCAGTAGTGTTTGGAAGCCAACTACCCCTTATTTGGATAAATTACATCAACATTCGGATAAATTATAGCCCCCAAGGTTATAATCATACTTAATGCTACAGTACATGTATTAAAATCCTAGCATAAGTACAGGGCAGAGATATATAATGTGAAGCTCCTGGCCCCAAAAATCGTAACCAGGCTACCCACTCAACATATGTTCTTTCTATTTAAATACGTAATACTAGTGTCCTCTTTAGGAGCAGAGGAGAATGTGACTGCTACCCCTTCAAACCCCTATAGCTTTTACCCTAGTAGAGGCTGAAGGTGAACGTATTAAATTAGACAACCTAAATAAAGCAAAGCAAAGAGCTCTAAATCAGAAGGGCCTATGCACTGGTGTGGAGTCTGTACAGCAATGCATGAACTGTCTAAGACTTTCTTTGTTGCTCATATCAACCAATCAAAGCCTACCCCCTAATTTTTCCAGAACACTATATGAAATGAATGAGCTCTGATTGGTTTCAAGGGGAAAAAAAAAAAGTCTTAGAGCTAGACAGTTTTTTCCAAATAAGGGTCATGGGGGAATGTTTGAAATTTAGCGCAACGGGCCCGTTCTAAATCCTTTTAAAGGTAGTGTAAATGTGCCAAATATTTTTGAACCCCGTTCTGTGCAGCTAACAAAGACGCATTTTGTGCCTCAGGCGACCCCTTTTAACAAGTTTTTGGCTGTTCTTTCGCCCCCAGGTTTTTCATCAAAGATTCTAAATGTGTCTAATTTGTAATTGGGTGGGCACCCCCCGAACCTAATCTTAGGGCATTAAAAAATGTTGGTGGAGGATTATTGGGCCCAAAATTTGGGAATGCGGGGCTGTTCAAAGACTATTGAACATGTTCCCCCCTAAAGATTTTTGATGTAGTAAAATGGCACAACCCGTTCATCGTTTTTTTGTCCAAAGGGGGTTTTTTTCAACATAATTCACCCTAGGAGCAATGCTTGTGTGGAAGAAATTAACTAACGTGCCATTCTTTCAACATAAATTTTATCTAACATACAACCGTTTTGTATTCAAAAGTAACATCAATCTTGTGTTATTTCTATTTGTTTAAAAAGATATTTCATCTAATTAAAATATATTTTGCTGAGAGATTTTGAAATGAATCATAAAAACTTTTAGATCTGTCCAGATGTGTTTCCCCAAAATAAGGTTATTTAGATATTTAAATTAATATTAATGTTTTTTGCTGTAGCCCCCAAGCAATTAAAGGAACAAGTTCATTTCCTAAAAAAAAACAAGGGGAAAATGTATGAAAATTGTCTTGGTCCCAAGGCTTTCTTTGTTGCCCAGGCAATCAAACAAGCACCCCTTTTTTTTTCAGCTCTGATTGGTTGCTATGAGCAACAAAGAAAGTCATAGAACAAGATAGTTTTCATACACGTGGCTCTAAGTATGTGATGTTTTATATATAAAAATATTCTCTTACCAAAAAAGTTAATTTTGACAAATATTGACGAAGCTGATTGGCCAATAACACTTTCTCTATACGATCTAGCTAATTGACATTTCTAATATTTCTTTTGTTACATTATGCAAGAGGTTTACCCCAGGTTTTTGTCAGTAAAAAGAGAATCCTGAGGGTCAAGTCCTGCGATAATGGCGGTGTCTTCTGTCTCTCTTCATCTGGGTGGGGTCCTGGTCAGTAAAAGTTTCCTCTCACCTAGGGTTTTAA
>JAODAL010030993.1:0-49110 GCA_025379985.1 Phyllomedusa bahiana | reverse complement strand
CTACTAAAATAGCCCCCTATGTACAAGAATATAACTACATAATACTGCCCCTATTACAAAGAATAAAACTACTTAATACCCCCCATGACAAGAAAAACTACAAAAATACGGGGGGGGCCCCCCCAAATGTACAAGAATTAACTACTATAATACTGCTCCCTATTACAAGAATATAACTACTAAATACTGCCCTATGTACAAGAATAAACTACTAAAAATACGGGCCTCTATGTACAAGAATATAACTACTATAATACTGCCCTCTATGTACAAGAATATAACTACTATAATTCTGCCCCGTTGCTAACATACATATTTCAGACCTGTGTGGCCCAGTTACAGTTTCTAGACTCAGATACAGAAGTTTTAAATTTTTTCTGGGCAGATAAGGGAGGGGAGCGGTTGGTTCGGGGACAGTAGATTCGGGTTGTGCTGATATCTCCGCTCTGAGGATAAAGGTCTGATGTAAATGAGAGGAGCTTGTTATGTGGCGGTAATTGGGGTTAACTCTGGGTTGCATTTGAAGCCTCTGTGTCTGGAGGAGACGGCGGCTGCAGATCATTCGTCTCTCGCTGTCCGGGCTTTGTCCTGTGATCCTCTTGCTGCAGCGGTAGAATGTAGTGATATGGCGGGTCTATTACACTCTGCTCATAGGACTCTATGAGGGGATTGGAGAGAAGCAGTTTCCTGTTATGGATGGTAATTCCAGCTTCTCCTCACCTGTATAGGTATAAAAATTAACCAGAACATCTTCTCCCATTGACTTTAATGGGGTTTGAGTTGGAAACGAACATTTTACTGTTCGCTCATCGCTATTTATGAGCAGAAGTTCTATAGATAAATATATAGGGAGATCCGTATGAAGATCTAGATGAGGTGATGACGGATCAGTACACATGGTGTGTTGGGGCCGTCCGTCCCAGGGCGGCGCGGTGTTGGGCCGGGCGTCCCAGGGCGGCGCGGTGTTGGGCCGGGCGCGTCCCAGGCCGTGGCGGTGTTGGGCCGGGCGCGTCCCAGGCCGTGGCGGTGTTGGGCCGGGCGCGTCCCAGGCCGTGGCGGTGTTGGGCCGGGCGCGTCCCGGGCCGTGGCGGTGTTGGGCCGGGCGCGTCCCGGGCCGTGGACGGTTTGTTGGCGGGCGCGTGCCCAGGCCGTGGCGGTGTTGGGCCGGGCGCTCCCAGGCCGTGGCGGTGTTTGGGACGGGCGCGTCCCAGGCCGTGGGGTGTTGGGCCGGGGCGCGTCCCAGGCCGTGGCGGGTGTTGGGCCGGGCGCGTCCCAGCCGTGGCGGGTGTTGGGGCCGGGCGCGTCCCAGGCCGTGGCGGTGTTGGGCCGGGCGCGTCCCAGGCCGTGGCGGTGTTGGGCCGGGCGCGTCCCAGGCCGTCGCGGGGTTGGGCCGGGCGCGTCCCAGGCCGTGGCGGTGTTGGGCCGGGCGCGTCCCAGGCCGTGGCGGTGTTGGGCCGGGCGCGTCCCCGGCCGGCGCGGCGTTGGGCCGGGCGCTGTCAGGTTGTGACCTCATGTCGTTCTCATTGCGTTTTCCTTAACCCTTTCTTTCCCAGTGATCGACATAAAACTGGAAAAGCCTCAGGAAGCTCCTGTCAGCGAAGGCGGCTGCTCCTGTTAATCCGGCAGTTCCTCCACGTGTCCGAACCTTCACTACTTCTCCTCCTCCCTCTTCCCTCCCTCATTAACTCTTCATTAACCGCAGTGTGACTATGGGCTCCCCCTTCTCACCTGTCCATCGCTGGCTCCACAGAATCATTAATGATATATAGAAATCTATCCGGTGTTTCCATTATTTAAATGAATCTAATGGTATCGAGAAATCCATCTGCCTGTTCTCGTTCTGTGTTAAAGCCACAGTTCACATCATCGCGGTGAGTGGCGGCATTGCTGGCCACCCCTCCGTATATACTACCCTAGCGCACGGGGTAAGCGGTGGATGCGAGGACTCCCATTGGCGGCCTATGGCCTGCACACAACGGGCCGACTAGAGGTGGCCTCGCAGAGGCACCAGCCGACCCCACACTAATCACGTCGACTGACCCCCCTCTAGAATCACTTGGTCTGTCCTGCAGAACGACCGCCGCTTCCTCCGTGTGCAGGTTTTCGGGGTGCGGTCATACTCGCCACCGTTTGATATTGCAGCATGTTCCTGCTTCCGAGGTGTGAATTGCTGCTTTGAATAGTTATCATTTTATTAACTTTTTTTGTTTTCTTTTTTTTTTTTTTTGTTATTTTTAAATAAAGTATAAATAATGCACTTTGTAATGTCGCCGGGCGGAGTCACTGAGAATCGGCGATGGGCGAGCAGCGGACAGTGAGACGTGACCACCCGCTGCGTGGTATGGAAGGAGGAAGCCACTCCGATCCTGCTGCCCTGAGGGGTGGACAAAGGGGTGACGGGATGCTTGTTTATTTTCCCCCATCCTGCATTGCAGCAGATTAAAGGGGGCCTTAAACTTTCTCTAAGGGGGTTTTCCCACCATGCACTTTGATAGGATATGTCATCATAGTCTAAAAGAACTGAAATAAACTCCCATAGAACAGAATGGAGCGTCGGGTGCATGCACAACCAATCCCACCTATGTCAGGAACTGGTTTCAGCTCAGAATGGACAGCCGGTTGCACATGCGCGCGACTCTCCATCCTGTTCTGTGGGAGTTCTGAGCACAGTTTTGCAGTGTGTTCGGCCGTACTAAAAACTCCCATAGAACAGAATGGAGAGACGCGCATGCGTGATCAGCTGTTCATTCTGAGCTGAAACTTTTGGGAGTCAGTTCCTAACATAAGTGGAACCAGAAATAGATTGGTCGTGCATGCACGTGACTCTCCATCCTGTGGGAGTTCTGAGTGCAGGTTTGCATGATCAGCTGTTCATTCTGAGCTGAAACTTTTGGGAGCCAGTTCCTAACATAGGTGAGACCAGACGTAGATGGATTGCGCATGCGCGTGACTATCCATTCTGTTCTATGGGAGTTCTGAGCACAGGTTTGCATTGTGTTCGCCCGTGCTCAAAACTCTCATAGAACGGAATGGAGAGACGCCCATATGCATGATTAGCTGTTCATTCAGAGCTCAAACTTTTGGGAGTCGGTTTCTAACATAGGTGGGACCAGAAGTTGATTAGTTGCGCATGTGCACGTCTCTCCATTCTGTTCTATGGGAGTGTTGAATAAGGCAGAATACGCTGCAAACCTGTACTCAGAACTCCCATACAACAGAATGGAGAGTTGCACGCATGCGCAACCAGTCTACGTTGGGTCCCACCTATGTGAGGAACATGATCCCAAGAGTTTCAGCTCTTAATGCACTGTTGCTCATGCATGGATGTGACTCTCCATTCTGTTCTATGGGAGTTCGGAGTACATGTTTGCAGTGTGTTCAGCCGTACTCCGAACTCCCATAGAACAGAATGGAGAGTGAGGCACATGTGCAACCAGCTCTCCATTTTGAGCTGAAACTTTTTAGAGACCGTTCCCGATATAGGTAGGACCCGCACCTATGTCAGGAACTGTCTCCCGGAAGTTCAGCTCAGAACAGAGAGCTGGTTGCACATGTGCCTCACTCTCCAGAGAGCTGGTTGCACATGTGCCTCACTCTCCAGAGAGCTGGTTGCACATGTGCCTCACTCTCCATTCTGTTCTATGGGAGTTCGGAGTACGGCTGAACACATGGCAAACATGTACTCGGAACTCCCATAGAACAGAATGGAGAGTCGCACGCATGCATGATCAGCTGTTCATTCTGAGCCAAAACTTTAAGAGACCTGTTTTCAAAAGGAGAGGGTCCCAGAGTTGGGGTGAGAACTGTCTCCTGAAAGTTTCAGCTCAGAATGGAGACCCAATTGCGCATGCGCACGATTCTCCATTCTGTTCTGTGGGAGTTCTTAGTACAGGTGAGCAGCATGTTCTATGCTCAGACCTCCCATAGAAATGAATGGAGAATCCCAGAGGTGAGACCCGCACCTATTACACTTTGGTGGCCTATCCTATCAATAGGCCATCAAAGTCTATGGTGGCAACAGCCCTTTATGTTAAAACTGGGTGCAGCCTGCAGGGTAAGGTTTTCGTTTGGCTTCATATCACACGTATGGAGGTAGTAAACGTCTAGACCGCTGCAGCAGGGACATAGCTGCCCCAAATACAGTGAAGTTCTTGCTGAACACTGCAGCTGGAGATCAGATGAACCTTGTTTGGGTGACATACGATAAGTTATTGGTCTTTTATAACTCAACAGCTCTATTCATGGAAAAGTTCACACCTCCTGCCCCCAACTAGTGCTGCAGCCGTGAAGCCATCATCATACAAGGGGCACAGGCCTAAATTGGCGCAGTCCAACGTCGTCTGCCTGTCGTATGGACACCACTTATTATGTTCTCTCTATTGATCTTAATAAAAGTCCATTTTTTTTTCATGGGAATAGAACAATGTCCGTGTTGATCTCTGGCCAAAGCTTCGGTTGCTCTCCTTGTTTCAGATTCTTCCATCCAACCTCCTGCTGGTTCAGTGTCTGTAAGCAGCTAGGAAAACGGCACTTTCCACACTTGGGGATGACTGTGCAATCATCTTACAATTTTGGGTGCAGCCAGTGGGGTAAAGAAAGGAGGTTTTCATTCTGGTTTCCAGGGTTATATGAATATGTATAAATGCACTGTTCTGTACTTTTATTTATTTAGATATGTGTGTGTGTATAGAGTGTCTTTCAAAAGTATTCACCCCCGTTGAACTTTTCAACCTTTTGCCACATTTCAGGCTTCAAACATAAAGAAAGAAAATTTAATTTTTTTTTGTGAAGAATCAACAACAAGTGGATCGAAATTTATTGGATATGTAAAACTTTTGTAAAAAAATAAAAAACTGAAAAGTGGGGCGTGCAATATTATTCGGCCCCTTTAAGTTCATACTTTGTAGCGCCACCTTTTGCTGCGATTACAGCTACAACGCTTTGGGGTTTTTCCTATCATTTTTGAATCGAAGGGTGAAATTTTTGCCATTTTCCTTGGGGCCACCCTTTTGGGTCGTGAGGTGGATGGAACGTTTGTGGCGCTGGGGTCGGGAGGTTGGATGGAGAGCGTTTGTGAGAGCTGGGGCTCGGTAGGTTGGTGGAGAGGTTTGTGAGCAGTGGAGCTCGGTGGGTTGTGGAGAGCGTTTGTGAGCAGCTGGAGCTCGGGGAGGTTGGATGGGGAGGTTTGTAGCAGCGGAGTCGGGGGAGGTTGGATGGAGTCGTTTGTGACCCGCTGGAGAAAGGAGTTGGATGGAGAGCGTTTGTGAGAGCCCGGGGCTCAGTGAGGGGGGGGGGGTTTGGGGAAACACTGCACTCGGTGAGGGTTTGGTTGGGGGGCGTTTTGAGAACTGGGCTCGTGAGGTTTGGTGGAGAGCATTTTGAACAGCTGGGGGCTCCCGGGGAGGGTTGGATGGAGAGGTTTTTTGAGCGTGGAACCCGGGGAGGTTGGATGGGGAGCTTTGGAGCAGTGGAGCTCGTGAGGTTGGATGGGAGGGCGTTTTGTACAGCTGGAGCTCGTGAGGTTGGATGGAGACTCGTTGTGACAGTGGAGCACAGTGAGGTTGGATGGAGAGCGTTTGTGAGCAGCCGGAGCTCGAGTGAGGGTGGATGGAGAGCGTTTGTGAGCAGCTGGAGCTCGGTGCGGTTGGATGGAGAGCGTTTGTGAGCAGCTGGAGCTCGGTGAGGTTGGATGGAGAGCGTTTGTGAACAGCTGGAGCTCGGTGAGGTTGGATGGAGGGCGTTTGTGAACAGCTGGAGCTCGGTGAGGTTGGATGGAGAGCGTTTGTGAGCAGCTGGAGCTCGGTGAGGTTTGGATGGAGAGCGTTTGGAGCAGTGGAGCTCAGTGAGGATGTATGGAGGCGTTTGTGAGCAGCTGGAGCTCGGTGAGGTTGGATGGAGAGCGTGCGTGAGCAGCTGGAGCTCGGTGAGGTTGGATGGAGAGCGTTTGTGAGCAGCTGCAGCTCGGTGAGGTTGGATGGAGAGCGTTTGTGAGCAGCTGAAGCTCGGTGAGGTTGGATGGAGAGCGTTTGTGAGCAGCTGCAGCTCGGTGAGGTTGGATGGAGAGGGTTTGTGAGCAGCGGAGCTCAGTGTGAGGTTGGATGGAGAGCGTTTGTGAGCAGCTGCAGCTCGGTGAGGTTGGATGGAGGGTTTGTGAGCAGCTGGAGCTCGGTGAGGTTGGATGGAGAGCGTTTGTGAGCAGCTGCGAGCTCGGTGAAGTTGGATGGAGAGCGTTTGTGAACAGCTGGAGCTCGGTGAGGTTGGATGGAGAGCGTTTGTGAACAGCTGGAGCTCAGTGAGGTTGGATGGAGAGCGTTTGTGAGCAGCTGGAGCTCAGTGAGGTTGGATGGAGAGTGTTTGTGAACAGCAGTTTTCAGCTCTTTCCATAGATTTCCATTGGCGTCAGGTCTGGGCTGTGACTTGGCCTTTCGAACACCTGGAGACGTTTATTTGGGAACCTTCCATTGTAGATTTTGCTTTATGTTTGGGATCATCGTCTTGTTGGAAGATAAATCTCCGTCCCAGTCTCGGGTCTTTTGCAGACTTAAACAGGTTTTCTTCCAGAACGGTCCTGGATTTGGCTCCATCCATCTTACCATCAATTTTAACCATCTTCCCTGTCCCTGCTGAAGAAAAGCCCAAACCATGATGCTGCCCCCACCATGTGTGACAGTGGGGATGGTGTGTTCCTTGGTCTTCATGATGCTGCCCCCACCATGTGTGACAGTGGGGATGGTGTGTTCCTTGGTCTTCATGATGCTGCCCCCACCATGTGTGACAGTGGGGATGGTGTGTTCAGGGGGATGAGCTGTGTTGCTTTTACGCCAAACATATCGTTTTGCATTGTGGCCGTTGGATTTTGGTTTCCTTTGAGCAGAGCCCTTCTTCACGTTTGGCGTTCAGCGGCCCCTTCTTCCACATGTTTGGTGTCTCCCAGGCGGCCCCTTCTTCCACATGTTTGGTGTCTCCCAGGCGGCCCCTTCTTCCACATGTTTGGTGTCTCCCAGGCGGCTTGTAGCAGACTTTAAACCAGACTTTTTATGGATATCTTTGAGAAATGGCTTCTTCTTGCCTCTTCCATAGAGGCCAGATTTGTGCAGTGACTGATTGTTGTCCTATGGACAGACTCTCTCCACCTCAGCTGAGATCTCTGCAGTTCATCCAGAGGTGATCATGGGCCTCTGAGCTGCATCTCTGATCAGTCTTCTCCTTGTCTGAGATTAATAGTTTAGAGGGACGGCGGGTCTTGGTAGGATTTGCAGTGGTCTGATACTCTTCCATTTCAATATGATCGCTGCACAGTGTCCTTGGGATGTTTAAGTTTGGAAATCTTTTTGTATCCAAATCCGGCTTTAAACTTCTCCACAACAGTATTACGGACCTGCCTGGTGTGTTCCGTGGCCTTGATGATGCTCCCTGTGCTTTAAACAGAACCCTGAGACTATCACAGAGCAGGTGCATTTATACGGAGGCTTGATTACATACAGGTGGATTATATTTATCATCATCAGTCATTTAGGACAACATTGGATCATTCAGAGATCCTCATTGAACTTCTGGAGGGAGTTTGCTGCACTGGAAGTAAAGGGGCCGAATAATTTTGCACGCCCCACTTTTCAGTTTTTTTTGTGTTTTACAAAAGTTTAAAATATCCAATACATTTCGTTTCACTTCATAATCGTGTCCCACTTATTATTGATTCTTCACAAAAAAAATTTAAATTTTATATCTGGTTGAAGCCTGAAATGTGGCAAAACATTGAAAAGTTCAAGTGGGCCAAATACTTTCACAAGGCACTGTGTATATATACACACACACACTCTCTATGGGCCTTGTGTGTGAAAACTGTCCAGCAGTAAGGGTATGTTCACGCGGCTTGTTGCGGCGCGAATTTCGCGGTGTATTGCACATCATACGTGGCGAAATGCGTGCCGCAATTAACGGAAATCAATAGCTCTCATAGAGATCTATGGTTACGTGTCCTCCCCCGCACGTACAATACGATCGTATTGTAAGCGCCGCAAACCATTCATGCCAATGGTGCTGACCAACGTGACTCTCAAAACACAAGGCGTATTTACGCCGTGTGAACATACCCTAAGACTGTCTTTGTTGCCCATAGCAACCAGTCAGAGCCCATGGCAACCAATCAGAGCACAGCTTTCATTTTTCAGAGCTGATTATATGAAATGAAACTGAGCTCTGACTGGTTGCTATGGGCTCTGACTGGTTGCTATGGGCTCTGACTGGTTGCTATGGGCCCTGACTGGTCGCTATGAGCTCTGGTTGCTATGGGCTCTGGTTGCTATTGACTTTGAGTAGGTTGCTATGAGCTGATTGGTTACTATGGGCTGTGGTTGGTTACCATGGACGCTGGTTGCTATGGGCTGTGGTTGGTTACCATGGATGCTGGTTGCTATGGGCTGAGATTGGTTGCTGTGAGCCCTACGTGGTTGCTATGGGCAACAGATAGTCTTACCGCTGGACAGTTTTCATACATGAGGCCCTATTTTCCAGAAAAAAGCCTCATTTAAACCGCAGTGCTTTACACTGCAGGCCATATAGAATCGGAGATTGGAGCAAAGTCAGTACGAGGTTAATAGTACAAAGCGATGAATTTTCTTCATGAATGAATAGATTTATTCGTATAAAGTTTAGGTCTCACCCTGGGAAAAATGGGGGCAGCCATATTGAAAACGAAACCTTGGTCCATCAGGGCTGATGGAGCAGCTTGTAGTTGGAATGGATCATGTATAGCATCTATATACTTTGGGACTAATAATACAATCGCAAAGAAATTGCTAAGGAAACGTGTATGCAGACCTTATGGGGGTTGGTTCTTCCCCTGAAAAGGGGCTGGGGTTAGTTATAAGCAACAGTCTAGAAAATCCAGTGGGCCTTAAGTATGAAAACTGACCAATCAGAGCTCAGCTTTCATTTCATATAGTGCTCTGGAAAAATGAAAGCTGAGCTCTGATTGGTCGCTATGGGCTCTGGTTGCTATGGGCAACAAAGACAGTCTTAATACTAGAAAGTTTTCATACATAGGGCCCAATATCTATGTTCTGATCAGTAGATCCTTTACCGATTTGGAAGGTCTTTGATTTAGTCAGAATGCACAGTGGGGGAGGGCTGCCGCAGTAGTCGGTTGCCTTTCAGGCAGAGCCAGGACTGGGAGAAGGTTAAGGCCGGGTTAACATCTTTGTTTTTTCTTTCAAAATGAATGGAATGGCTGTATAGCCAAAACAAGACATTAAAGGGATGTTGTTATCTTGCACATTGATGGTATAGTGATAGGAGATGCCATCAACATGTAATAGGTGCAGGTTCCACCTTTGGGACCCTCAAGTATCACAGGTGAGGGTCTCCAGCTCCAAATGAAGAGAGACGGTCACTGTTGCACACCACTCTTTATTCTGCACTATGGGCGTTCCCAGTACAGGGGAGCAGAATATTTGGCTCTACTCGTAACGCTCATAGAACTGAATGGAGAGTTGTGAGCAACTATCTCCACTCTATTATTTCAGCGTTCCCAGTACAGGGGAGCGCTGTGTTCTCCATTCTCCTCTATGGGAGTTCCCAGTACAGGGGAGCCCTGTGATCTCCATTCTCCTCTATGGGAGTTCCAAATACAGGGTCGCACTGTGTTCTCCCTTCTATTCTATGGGAGTTCCAGTACAGGGGGAGCGCTGTGTTCTCCATTCTGTTCTATGGGAGTTCCCAGTACAGGAGAGCGCTGTGTTCTTCATTCTATTCTATGGGAGTTCCCAGTACAGGAGAGCGCTGTGTTCTTCATTCTATTCTATGGGAGTTCCCAGTACAGGAGAGCGCTGTTCTCCATTCTGTTCTATGGGAGTTCCCAGTACAGGGGAGCGCTGTGTTCTTCATTCTTTTCTATGGGAGTTCATAGTACAGGGAAGCGCAGTGTTCTCCATTCTGTTCTATGGGAGTTCCCAGTACTGGGGAGCGCTGTGTTCTCCATTCTGTTCTATGGGAGTTCCCAGTACAGGGGAGCGCTGTGTTCTCCATTCTGTTCTATGGGAGTTCCCAGTACAGGGGAGCGCTGTGTTCTCTCCATTCTGCTCTATGGGAGTTCCCAGTACAGGGGAGCGCTATGTTCTCTCCATTCTGCCCTATGGGAGTTCCCAGTACAGGGGAGCGCTATGTTCTCTCCATTCTGCCCTATGGGAGTTCCCAGTACAGGGGAGCACTATGTTCTCTCCATACTGCCCTATGGGAGTTCCCAGTACAGGGGAGCGCTATGTTCTCTCCATTCTGCTCTATGGGAGTTCCCAGTACAGGGGAGCGCTGTGTTCTCTCCATTCTGCTCTATGGGAGGTCCCAGTACAGGGGAGCGCTGTGTTCTCTCCATTCTGCTCTATGGGAGGTCCCAGTACAGGGGAGCGCTGTGTTCTCTCCATTCTGTTCTATGGGAGGTCCCAGTACAGGGGAGCGCTGTGTTCTCCATTCTCCTCTATGGGTGTTCCCAGTACAGGGGAGCGCTGTGTTCTCCATTCTCTTCTATGGGAGTTCCCAGTACAGGGGAGCGCTGTGTTCTCCATTCAGTTCTATGGGGGTTCCCAGTACAGGGGAGCGCTGTGTTCTCCATTCTGTCCTATGGCAGTTCCCATTACAGGGGAGCGCTGTGTTCTCCATTCTGCTCTATGGGAGGTTCCAGTACAGGGGAGCGGAATGTTTCGCTATGCTCGTAATGCTCATAGAACTTAATGGAGAGTTGTGTGCAAGTGTGACCAGTTCTCTATTCTGTTCTATAAGTGTTCCCAGTACAGTATATTCATTATGTCTTACTTATCTTTTGGGTTGGTGTTTGCGTTAGTGCTGAGACCTCATGCTGTGAGAGGGGTGTATTGTGCATTGTCAGGACACAGGGACAACTCCTTGGTTGCTGCAGAGAAAACAGTTGATATAAGGTGAACAATCTTAGCTGCATCTATATTCAGTAGGTCTTATCCTTATGATTGGTGTCAGTGCTGGGACTTCCTGCTGCGAGAGAGGTAGAGATGCCTTATACATTGTCACAACACAGCGCTGACTCCTTGGCTGCTGAAGAGAACACAATTTATGGAAGGTTAATAATCTTACCAGCATCTATATACAGTTTGTCTTATTTTTAGGAGTAGTGCTTGAGTTAGGGCTGGGACTTCCTGCTGCGAGAGGGGTTTAGATGCCTTATACATTGTCAGGAGACACAGAGCTAATGGCTTGGTTACTGCTGAGAAAACACACAGTCAAAGATGAATAATTTTAACTGCTTCTATCTAGAATAGGTCTTACTTATCTTTTGGAGGGGGGAGTTAATGCTGGTACTTCCTGCTGTGAGAGAGGTAGAGATGTCTTATACATTGTCAGGACACAGAGCCAACTACTTGGCTACTGCAGAGAACACAGTCAATGGAAGGTGAATCATTTTAACTGCACCTATATCCAGTCGGTCTCGCTTATCTTTACGATAGGTGTTTGTCAGTGCTGGGACTTCCTGCTGCGAGAGAGGTAGAGATGTCGTTTACATTGTCAGGACACAGAGCTAATGGCTTGGTTGCTGTAGAGAAAACACAAAGTCTGTTTACGATGAATAATCTTCCCTGTATTTATAGAGAGTAGGTCTTACTTATCTTTTAGAGTGGGGAGTTAGTGCTACGCGTTCCTGCTGCGAGAGAGGTAGAGAGGCCGTTTACATTGTCAGGACCCAGAGCCGACTCCTTGGCTACTGCAGAGAACACAGTCGATATAAGGTGAATCATTTTAACTGCACCTATATACAGTAGGTCTCACTTATCTTTACGATAGGTGTTTGTCAGTGCTGGGACTTCCTGCTGCAAGAGAGGTAGAGACGCCGTTTACATTGTCAGGACACAGAGCCGACTCCTTGGCTATTGCAGAGAACACAGTCGATATAAGGTGAATCATTTTAACTGCACCTATATACAGTAGGTCTCGCTTATCTTTACGATAGGTGTTTGTCAGTGCTGGGACTTCCTGCTGCGAGAGAGGTAGAGACGCCGTTTACATTGTCAGGACACAGAGCCGACTCCATGGTTACTGCAAAGAACCCCCACCATCTCAATGAGGTGAATAATCTTCATTCTATCCATCTATATTTGTAAAATCAGAACCCAGGAGAGTATAAATGGCCCAAAGACTCTGTGTCCAGCAACAGGAACACTTAACCAGACCTGATCGGGAATGACCATCAACATCACAAGTGAATGGGAGACGTCAACTGCATTATCCAGATCAATAAACAGCAATCATGAACACTAATAAACATTTATCATATACTCCCTGGAGCCTCACATTTATCTTCTGACTTAAAGGGGAGCTCCTGTTACAAAATCAGCACCATTAGTGAGCAGCTACAGTCCTGAATTGAAGGGGTGTGCAGATCGCCCCCCCCATGGTGATGACAACAGGGAAATGTAAACAAAAGCAGGGACAAGAATTCTGATTCTTCGCAGAAACTGTGATGAGATGGTTAAGTTTTGTTAGGACCCAGCTTGAACTGATTTCATCTTATCCTGAGGTCGAAGTTTTTTATTCTCTAAATTTGATTTAAAGGGGTTGTCTCACTACAGGGATCGCTGCTTTTTATGTTAAAGATCTTGCAAAAACAAGTCACTTTACGATTAAGGCCCATTAACAGTGTCCTACCTATTCCTAGATATCCCCTCTTGTATGGGCTGCATCAGCTCCCCAGGTCGCTATAGCTACAGACCTGTTTGATCTCTCCTGATAGGCTGCCAGCGCTGGTCGCTATAGCTACAGACCTGTTTGATCTCTCCTGATAGGCTGCCAGCGCTGGTTGCTATAGCTACAGACCTGTGTGATCTATCCTAATAGGCTGCCAGTGCTGATCGCTATGGCTACAGACCTGTGTGATCTCTCCTGATATGTTGCCAGCACTGGTCACTATGGCTACAGGCCTGTTCAATCTCTCCTGATAGGCTGCCAGCACTGGTTCACTATAGCTACATGGCCTGTGCCAATCTCGCCTGATAGAGCTGCCAAGCACGGATGTATGCATATAGCACACTAAGACACTGTTTGATCTCTCCTGATAGGCTGCCAGTGCTGGTCGCTATAGCTCCAGACCTGTCCTATATTTCCTGATAGGCTGCCAACACTGGTCGCTATCGCTACAGGCCTGTTCAATCTCTCCTGATAGGCTGCCAGCACTGGTCACTATAGCTACAGGCCTGTTCAATCTCTCCTGATAGGCTGCCAGCACTGGTTGCTATAGCTACAGCCCTGGCTTCCACTGCAGCCTAGTAGAAGCCAGTAAACACGGCCCTGAATTCAAAGTGAAACCAAGAGAACAGGACTGAGGTAAGATGAATCAATGTAGTGAGACAACCCCTCTAAGACACTGACATCAGAAAATCAACATAACTTTTCTGGTAATAGTGGATGTGAACTTATACAAATATGTTAGAAAATTGCTGAACTAACAACACCGTACATAATTAACCATGGTATTCAAAGCAGTGATGGGTATTCTGGTTGAATAGTTATGGTGACCGGAGGCAGAACTAGAATTCATAGGGCCTCCAAAGCAAAATGCGATGGGTCCTGACCACCTGATGATAGAAAACTACATCAGGTATAAATAATACCGCCATATATCAGAGCAATCACATACTTTAGGAGCGCTAGATGGCCACCAGCTTGTTATCCCTACAATGTTTTGCATATCAGTGACCCCACAACCTCTAGGCCACGTAGCGGTTGCGATGGCTAGAGTTCTGCCACTGGTGGTGACAATGGCCCAGCTGTCGGGGGCAATATCTCAGGCCAGATCGGAACAGTTGGGTCTAGAAGTGGAAAAAATGGGCAAATGCAAGAATTTGAGCGACTGCCAAGGGCCAAACTGTAATGTCTTGATGTTCTAGGTGGGTAAGAGCATCCCCAATATGGTGGGTGTAGTAGGGGGTTCCTGTTGTGTAGTAGCTGGTACCCAAGGAAGGACGACTGGTGACAGGGTCATGGGTGGTGAAGGCTCGTTGATGTGTGGGGAGTGAAGGCTAGCCTGTCCAGTCCAATCCCACAGCAGAGATACTGGAGCACAAATTATTAAAAGCGTCCTGCTGCCTGTGTTTTGGGTTTAGGGCCCTAAAGCCACAGACCGGTCAGAGGTCACATGAGCATCAGTTCTCCGGGATGTGGACAGCCAAGGGTATGTGCGTCACTTACCTGGGGAAGAGATGGCACCAGAGTGCATTATGGGAAAAAGACAAGATGGCGGACGCAGTGTGATGGTTTTAATGGTGAGGCTAGTACTGTATCTTCTTATAAAGAAAAAAAAAGCTTAATTTTTCCCTGCACCTGGTAATTGTTGTACACGGCCTGTATGTGCTCTAAATGTCGGCACTCGCTGAGAAACCACAACTACGAAGCATAAAATCTATCAGAACAGCAGAACGGTGGCCCACTGGTAAGCAGGGTGCAGTACGGTGGCTCAGTGGTAAGCAGGGTGCAGTACGGTGGCTCACTGGTAAGCAGGGTGCAGTACGGTGGCTCAGTGGTAAGCAGGGTGTAGCACGGTGGCTCAGTGGTAAGCAGGGTGTAGCACGGTGGCTCACTGGTAAGCAGGGTGCAGTACGGTGGCTCAGTGGTAAGCAGGGTGTAGCACGGTGGCTCAGTGGTAAGCAGGGTGTAGCACGGTGGCTCACTGGTAAGCAGGGTGTAGCACGGTGGCTCAGTGGTAAGCAGGGTGCAGCACGGTGGCTCAGTGGTTAGGGTGCAGCACGGTGGCTCAGTGGTTAGCAGCATGCAGCTTAGTGTCTTAGTGGTTAGCAGGATGCAGGACAGTGTTTTAATGGTTATCACGATGTAGCATGGTGGCTCAGTGGTTAGGATCCAGCACGCTGGCTCTGTGGTTAGCAGTCTGCAGTACTGTGTATCAATGGTTATCACGATGCAGTACAGTGGCTCAGTGGTTAGGATCCAGCACAGTGTCCCAGTGGTTAGAAGGATGCAGCACAGTGTCTTAATGGTTATCACGCTGTAGCATGGTGGCTCAGTGGTTAGCAGGATGCAGTATGGGGCTCAGTGGTTAGCAGGATGCAGTATGGGGCTCAGTGGTTAGCAGGATGCAGTACGGTGGCTCAGTGGTAAGGATTTGGCACGGTGGCTCAGTGGTTATGATCCGGCACGGTAGCCCAGTGGTTAGCAGGATCCAGCACGGTGGCTCAGTGATTAGCAGGATGCAGTACGGTGGCTCAGTGGTTATGATCTGGCACGGTAGCCCAGTGGTTAGCACGATGCAGTATGGGGCCCAGTGGTTAGCACAGTGTAGCACGGTTGCTCAGTGGCTATTGTGGAATAGCATGGTTGCTAAGTGGTGAGCACTGTTACCTTGCAGTGCTCGGGTCCCAGTGTGTCTTCCGGGTTCTCCCAAAACCATACAGGTAGGTTAATCTGGAATTAAGGCTGTGAGGGACCAATGTGCTTGACGACAGCGCTGCGGTATATAATGGCGCCATATAAAACAAATAGTGCAGAGAAACTCAACCCCATTCACATTCATCAGAAATTTGGAGCTTTTCCTTGAGAGTCGGCCTCACTTTTCTACTTCCGGAACTACAAGTCTTATGGACACAGCCTCATATCCATGTATCTGGCAGGGCTGGGGTGAGAGGAGCACTGCGTGCTGTATCCATGTATCATGGCTGCCGTGTCTGAAGGAGGGGGTGGTTCTCATGTCTCATAAAGATGCAGAATATTGATCACAGGACAGAGGAGAGCGAGCAGGGAGCACCCAGAATGCACCATTAGATCATTAGAAATTTAAGTTGGGAAAACTGACAAACTTTGAATGCACTTAGGACAGAAAGTCGGCTGAACCTGTTGGTTTTGCAAACCTGAAACATAGGAGCCTGGACGGAGCAGAGAGGTCAAGAGACGACAGAGAGGAAAATGGAGCCTAAAGGGGTCAGGAGAGCCTGGAGGGGACGGAAGGTTCAGGAGGCAACATTGGAGCCTGGACGGAGCAGAGGGCAACAAGGAGCCTGGAGGGGACTGAGAAGACTAAACGGAGCAGATGTAAGCCGAGTACCGAGGGCAGGTTTTCCGGAATACAGCGAAGTCACGGACAAAGAACACGACTCCAACACCAGCTCAGCAACGGTTTGTTTTACTGAATTTTCTGGAACAAGATGGTGAACAGATCCCCCAAACACAAATGTACAAATATGTATCCTGGGCCCCTGTGCTGCACAGCGCGCCGCCAGAAGTGTACTCTCTGGATGCCCGGTAACTTTACCTAACCGTGGGGTTCGGAAAGGCCGATAACCCCTTACCTTCTTAATACCGTAATCACCAACGGGAACAATTGTGTGTGGTGGCGGTTGCAGGGGCTCGTGGTGCAGCACAGCAGCTTACACAGCTTAAATGATGTACCCCCTTCCCTCCGCAACACACGTGACACAAACTCACCCTCACAGATGAACCAGTTCAAGTAGCTAATGGTGCACTAGTAAACTCTCCAAGTCCTGAACAGGAGGATGTATTAGGGAAACCCTCCTTTGGCCTGTAACTGAGCCTAAATAACTAAACTAATATCAGGCCTTCTCACAGTCCTGAGCTCGTTGGCGTGCACGCATCTGCTGAGGTACCTTAAAGATGGCCGGCAATCCCTGTCCTCAGGTGCAGATGGATGGAATGGATGGTCCGGCTGCAGACAGTACTCTCTGTCTTGGCAGCTTGTCCTTCTTGTCCAGGAGTCCTCTCTCTCCCTCTGCGATGGCGTCTGTATGGACAGTCAGGCTCTCCTCTGTCCCTGGAACGACTGTGAATCCTGGCTCCTTTAGCTCAACTGTCTCTGTATCTGTATGTTCTCCTCAGAATCTCAGAAGCTTCTCAAAATGGCTGCTACATGTGCCAGTCTTATACCATGAAAAAACTTTGAGACTCTCGGTTCACATATTTTGATCAAAAGATGTTTAAGCTGCCCACGACTTTCATAAATAGCATAAATGCTTCTTTAGGGATTTCCACGTTGTGTATTGCCCTTTTTGCAGAAATGTGCCGCTGGCGGCGGTCTGGTGTGTGTACATGTATAATTACATGTGTGCCGCAGCCCTGCCAGTGGCACCCAGGTTTGCATACGTTTTTTCAGAAATGTTTTTGTGTGCAGAAACATACGTTATACTCGGTGTACATTGATTTTAACCTATATGGGAAGGAAAGGGTGCTTCCAGTTTGGGTTTCTGTCCCCGCCCACTCTCACAGGCTGTCATAAGAAGGGCAGCTGGCAGGTTGGGTGTTTTTTATTTTTTTTTCTCTGAATAATGGAGGTCGGTTGACACAGCGGGAGGCCTGATTGGCTCGATTGAGAGGTAAAGATAGGATAGGACTGCCCGATTTTGAGATCACGTTGAAAGTCGTGGGCAGCTTAAACATCTTTTGATCAAAATATGTGAACCGAGAGTCTCAAAGTTTTTTCATGTATGATAGATAGCATAAATGCTTCTTTAGGGTTTTCCACGTAGTGTATAGTCTTATACCATGTCCCTCATTTGCATATACTGGAAACTGGACATAGCGACATCTTGTGGCCAAACAGTAGAATACAAAGAAACATTTTACAACTGTCATGCATGGGATTTTACTTAGAAAACACAAGGAGGCTGTCCCACTATCCCACACAGAGTGGTCAAGAGACGACAAAGGAGTCTGGAGGAGAAATGAGACTGGAGATGAACAAGGAGCCTGAAGGGGACAGAGGAGCTTGGAGAGAGCAGAAGGGAACGAGGAGACAGAGGAGTCTAGACGGAGCAGAGGGGTCAAGAGATGACAAAGGAGTCTGGAGGGGACAGAAAAGTCTGGAAAGGACAGAGAAGTCTGGAGGAGAAAAAATTAGTCTGAAGAGGAACAAGGAGTCTGAAGGGGACCGAGGAGCTTGGAGAGAGCAGTGAGAGGTCAAGAGAAGACAGATGGGAACAAGGAGCCTGGAGGAGACAGAAGAGTCTAGACGGAGCAGAGTAGTCCAGAGATGACACAGGAGTCTGTAGGGGAAAGAGGGGTCTGGAGAAGAATGAAGTGGACAGACGGGTTTGAAGGGGACAGATGAGCCTCCAAGGGAGTAAGGGACAGAGGTGTCTAGAGGATTCTGGGAGAGAATAGAAGGATCTGGAGGAGATGAAGAAGTCTGGAAGGAGGGGTTTGGAGGAGATGGAGGAGCAATCTGGAGGGGACAAAGTGGTCTGGAGGAAACTGAGGAGCTTGGAGAAGAAGAGAAGAGCCTGGAGGAAAAATAAGAGCCCGAACGGAGCGAAGGAAAGATCTGCCAAGGGCTGGAGAATACAGAGACACCTGGAGGAGGACAGAGGGGTCTGGGAAGGGACAGAAGGGTTTGGAGGGAGGAGAGAGGGGTCTGGAGGGAACAGAGGAGTCTGGAGAAGACGAGGATCGAGGGAAAGAGGGTAGGGGAACATCAGGTGCTGGGGAGGATGAAGGCCCAGAGGAGAGAAGGGGTCTGGGTGGGGGCAAAGGATCGCAAATACCCGGGGAAACAATATCTCCCCATAAATTCCAGCTTCACATCTTCTTAGGTGTTGGGCAGGGGCGTAGCTATAGGGGGGGCAGAGGTAGCAGTTGCTACCGGGCTCTGCAGCCTGAGGGGGCCCAAAAGCCCTTCTGCCTCATAAGGAGATACCAGCATTGTAAGTGGCACATGGCAGATGGGGGCCCATTTCACTTTTTGCACTAGGGCCCAGGAGCTTCAAGTTACGCCTCTGGCGTTGGGCGAGGTGCGCAGGAGATACATGGATTAGATGAGATAGGTGGCTCAGGGAGGGAAGCTATTAGTGTCTGGGGCTCTGGAGCTGACCCTTTACAGAGCGCTGAGGGCTACTAATACTGAGAGATGAATGGCCGCGCGGCCAAGGCGTCCATCACTGTCGTGTTTATTACCATGAACGGAGAAAATGGTGGTGACTTGGACAATATATTCCCATATCCATTGAAAATGATGGCGCCGCACACCTTGGTAGAGGTCCAGGTGCTCAGTGGAAGTAGCCAGAGGCTAGTGATCCAATGTAGTGGAAATCCACAGCGCATCTAAAGGTTTCTTTACAGAAAAGTGGTTTTATTCACACAGATCAGATTTGTGCAAAGTGTTAAAGGGAATATGTCGCCAATTTTTTTTTTTTACTTATTAAATCAAGCCCCTGATCCATATTCTTTTCCTCTTGGCCGTTTTTTATTTCCTGATTGTAGATTTCTCTATTCTGCCGTCTATATATTATTGTGGGGAGGACATTCTTGCTTGCACTGCTTTAACAGCAGTCAGAGAGATGCTTTACAGCCACTTCATGCCCATAGGATTCTTAAGACAGTTTCTGTCCCATAGACTTGTATAGGTGAGTTTTCCCTGTGAAGGGAGGGGATGGGGGGGGAGCTGTGACATCTCCTCTTGTGACTGGTGGATTCTGTGTTATCTGTACACAATGGTGTCTCCTTTCATTGTAATCCTGCTTTCACTGATGAGCAGACACTGAAAATCTCTCTAAACAGAACAGGAAGTGTCAGACGATTATTAGGCCTAGTGGCCAAAGTGAAAACTGCAGGACTTAAGAATTATTTAAAAAAATACTGAAAGTGATCTGGAAAATAAAAAAAAAAACAACCAAAAATTCCTAATACTGTGTTTAACATAAAAAATGTGAGTTAAACAATAAGTCCTTTTTTGATGACACATTCCCTTTTATGATGATGGCCCCACAGTCTGATGTTTCGGCCTATCTTGACCTTCATCAAGAGACCTATACAGTAGGAAGCAGGAGCAGGAGAGTGCTGCCGGCGTGAGCACGGAACCACTTTTCTGCAAAGAAATTTAAAGGTGAGCCGTGGATTTCTACTGAATATTCATATCTCCATCCACTGAGGCCTTATGGAGAAAATGGAGCGTTGTTGTGACCGATCAGATCAGGGGCGGTATCTGTCGGAATACCGTAAAAATTCATCCCGACGAATATCACGACAGGGCCATTGACTTTCTAGGGCAAACTTAGTCCTATTTGGACTACATCTGCCCTTTTTGGTCTATATAAGTCAATAGCTGTGTCACAACGAATTTTTTTTCGGTTTCCCAACAAATATCACAAATGCGAATGGGGCCTTATAGGTTTTCCAATGCAGTAGAGTTAGAAAAGTAACAGTATTAACTTTAAAAAAACTAAAGTTTTTAGAAAATAAAAACCTAAAGAATACATGTATTAGACTGTACAGCGCCTTAATTGTTACACTCTGCAGAATAGATTTTGATCTTATTTTTGGAAGTATAAAAAAAAAAAAACTTAATGAATTTGATTTTTTTGCAATTTTCGCTCCATTGGGGTCAGCTCTCTGAGAGACTTGTCTTGTCTTGCAGAATTCCCCCATATTTGGGGAGTCGAGGAGGATTAAGACTATGTTCACACGGCTTAAACTGGGACGTATCTTGCCCCGTATTTCGTGCCATACTGCGCTCAATACGGGGCGAGATGCGCCCCAGTCATTACGGTATGAGAACTATGGATTACGTCTCCTCAATTATTCATGGTGTATATGCGCCATGAATAACGAATGTCTACGGGGCTGCCGCCACCCCCCTCGTCCCCGCTCCCGAGCACACGGCGTTATTGCGGGCGAAATGCATCCCGCAATTATTGCCGTGTGAACATAGCCTTAGGCTATGTCTACCCTGCAGTGGCCAAAAAACGACCTGAAAACAAATGACTAAAAACGTTCATGAAACTGAGTTTTCTGTCCACTGCCTGTCAAAAGCCGCTGGAAAAGCGGCCGTTTTTTGCAGCGATTTGCGCTTTTTGGCGCATTTTTTACAAGCACTTTTCGCTTGTCTTTAAGCCTGTTTTTTAATGTATGCATAAATTTAAGCCATTATTATTATTATTATTATTTATTTTAAAGCGCCATTGATTCCAGGGCGCTGTACATTCGAGGGGGTTACATACATTACATACGTCAAACGAGTACAGTGATAATGACAATTGACACGACAGAGGGAGAGAGGACCCTACCGCAGAGGGCTTACAATCTACAAGGAGGGGGAAGAGAAGGAGGTGAGGGGCAGACATGTCTGTGGAGGAAGTAGTGACAAGTTAGTGAAGGTTATAGGCAAGCCTGAAGAAAATGGGTTTCAGGTTGCTTTTGAAGCTGGTGAAAGTGGTAGGAGAGTCTGATGTGTTGGGGCAGTGAGTTCACAGAGTGTGGGGGAAGCACGGAGAAGTCTTGGAGACGGTTGTGTGAGGAGCTGATAAGGGAGAGCAGAAGGAGAAGGTCCTGTGAGGAGCGGAGAGTGCGTGGGGGGAGATATTTGGAAATTAGGGCAGAGATGTATGGAGGGGAGAGGTCATGGAGAGCATTGTAGGTCATGGTTAGTAGCTTGAAATGAATTCGCTGGGCAATGGGAAGCCAATGAAGGGATTGGCAGAGGGGAGAGGCAGAGGAGTAGCGAGGAGAGAGTGGATAAGACGGGCAGCAGAGTTAAGGATGGATTGGAGGGGAGCGAGAAGGTGCTAGAGGGAGGCACACAGAGAAGGATGTTGCAGTAGTCTAGGCGGGAGATGACAAGGGCATGGACCAGCATTTTTGTAGTGTCATAGCCGAGGAATGAGCGGATGCGAGAGATGCTTTTCAGGTGGAGGCGGCAGCAGAGGTGAGGGCTTGGATGTGGGGTTTGAAAGATAGAGCGGAGTCTAGGATTACCCCAAGGCAGCGGACCCCAAGGCAGCAGCCATTGAATGTAACTCCGCCCTACACAAGGGTAAATAAAGCACCTCTTTGAATTTATATGTCATCTTGTAGTCGCTTTACGGATTTTGGCACTAATAAAGTTATCTTGCGTTTGTCGCCAAAAATAAGGTTTTTTTTACGGATTTTGGCCCTAAAGTCCATTTTTTTTACGGATTTTGGTGCTCAGATCTGCATTTTTACGGATTTTGGCGCTAATAAAGTTATTTTGCGTTTGTCGGCAAAAATACATTTTTTATGGATTTTGGTCATATAGTCAATTTTTTTATGGATTTTGGCGCTAATAAAGTTCTCGCGTTTGCCGCGGTCCAATGGCCCTGATAGGTCCTCTTCCCTTACACCCCTTCCCCCTGCCACCAGTGTGGTTTTGATTTTGTTTCTCTCTTTTCTTTCTCCCCTTTTTTTTATCTTTTCTTTTCTTTCCCTTACGCAGTTGTAAAATTAACATCACAGCCCCAAGTGATTTTTGAATATTTCTGCATACTCTTGTTTTTTTTTTTCATCAACCGATACGCACAGATTGTGCCTCCATCATTGTATTTTATTATGCGATGTGACTGCGAGACTGTTTGTTTGTTTTTGTCTATGTTCTTTGCCTTTGTTATAAGAAAATGTTTAATAAACACTAAATTTAAAAAAAAAGTTCTCGCGTTTGTCGCCAAAATGTTTTTTTTTTACGGATTTTGGCCCTACAATCAATTTTTTATGGATTTTGGTGCACAGATCTGCATTTTTACGGATTTTGGCGCTAATAAAGCTATTTGGCTTTTGTCACCAAAAATACATTTTTTTACGGATTTTGACCCTAAAGTCCATTTTTTTTTTTACGGATTTTGGTGCTAAGATCTGCATTTTTACAGATTTTGGCACTAATATTTATCTCGCGTTTGTCGCCAAAAATACGTTTTTTTACGGATTTTGGCGCCAGAATCGTTTTTTTTATGGATTTTGGTGCTAAAATCCTTTTCTTTAAAATGTCTTTATTAAGCAACGCAAAGTATAATTTCACAACTTATGAAATACATTACACAAACTATTATTAGTAAGAACAATGAGTAGTATATTACAGCATGTATACTCCGTATTCCTTATTTTCCATTATGTATACATATAACATACAAAAAAAACAAAATTGCATCAAAATTCGTCTGAGCCTTCATTGTACGATCTTGCGTCTTGTTCAGAAGATCAAGATAGCGTTTCTTTGAAGGATTAATATCATAGAGTAAACCATCTATTTTGTATATAGCACTCAAGTATAATTGACTAAGATGTCCTCACTATCCTTGTAGTTGAGCCTATCAATATTGGCTCCATTTGTAGCTTTAGGCGAACAATAAACAGGAATTCCAGGAGCATGGAAACAATATGCGGCGATAGCCTCAGACAAAACAAAAACATATATCAACAGGTTAAAATCCTTTTTTTTTTTTTTTTTTTTTAAATATGTTTTTATTAACAGCTTCCAATCACAGGTGTACAATAGACAAAGTAACATGTCACAGCACATTTGAAAGGTGAAATCATCATTACATTACAGAGAGATTTGCATTTATAATTTTAGGTTTCAAGAAATATAACAATTGTAGTAAACCTCTAATTTGGCGCGAAATTATCTCTCCTCTGTATCTAGTATCCTCAAGATCCAGAAAGACAAAAGTGAGATGAGTAGAAAGTGAGGTTGGTCCTCCCCGTGCTTCAGAAGGTGGCCTAGGCTGCCCAATTGGTGGAGTAGAAGGGTCCCTTTTTGTGGGAAGGTGAGAGGGGGTCTAAGGCGCTCTCATGTCAACCCTACACTGTTAAGTTTAGTTCAAAAGGACGGCGGCTTCCTCCATTACTAGAGCATCTATGTTGGGGGTCAGCGAGACAATTGACATCCTCTTGCAGATGTATCGGTTCCCGTCCTGCCAGTTGTTGCCCTAAATTCCATCCTGTACTTTCAAAGCAGGTCTTTAAGTTTTGTCGGGTCCCTATTGGTAGAGTATTGATCAACCCTCCCCACAGAGCAAAGAAGGATCGTACCCTCTTTTCTTTCTTCTGAACCGCTTCAATCCAGTCCATTCGTAAGAGGTAAAAACATTTGTTGAGGAACAACTGTATATTCGGACACACCGGCTGGATCCATCGTTGTAAGATCGCTTTCCTGGCGGCTGCCGAGAGTATATGGAGCATATGTCTGTCCCTGCGGGTGTAGCCCGTCCCTTCCCCGTCAACATATCCAAAGATCGCCCATGGGGCCGAAGGCCGAAATGTGGGTGTAAGGGATCTCCGTATGTAATGTCCTATTTTCCCCCAAAATATTTGGATCTCTGGGCAGTCCCACAAGCAGTGAAATAGTGTCGCTTCCGGGGACTTGCATTTAAAGCACCTACTTGAATTAAAAATTCCCATTCTGTGGCCTTTGAGGGGCGTGAGATACGCATTGTGTGTGATTTTTAAGGTCATTTCCATGTACCTTGCTGCGGGGAGAAACTTATGAGATTCAGCTAGTGCCGTTAAAATCATGTCTGGGCTAAGGGTGGGATCTGACTCTTGCCACTTCTTTAGTTGGGAGTTGGTAAGATTGTAGTCAAGCGCGTCGCACAGATATTTATATAGAAGTGAAAGGTGTGCCCGACGCGTTGAAGGTGTCAGGATGACTTTTCCGAACTGTGAGTCCCAGTCAATTTGTGACATATTATGTATGACTGTATTAACATAACTACGTATTTGCAGGTAAGTGAAGAAAGGGAAGGTTATTGTAGGGAAGATGTCGCGAAGTTCTGCAAGAGAGTATATCTCGTGGGTGGCAGGGTTTATAAACTGGCCTACTGTCCTCATGCCCAGCTTCTCCAGCTGCTTAATCGTGTTGTGTGGGGTACCCCCCTGAAATCCCGGATTGTTTACAAAGGATAGATTTATAGAATGTGTAAGTGAAAGGCCTTTCATCTTTATGGTTTTCCACCATGCCCGCCAGGTCGGCATGAGGAGTGGGTTTTGTCTCGCTGCCTCTGGGATTTGGTCATACGGTAGGTGTAGGAAGTTTATGGGCGAGATAGCAGGCAGGAATGCTCGATCTAGAGTCGGAAGAGTGAATACCGCTGTTTGAAGAGACCAGTCCGCTATGTATCGGTTCAGAGCCGCAAGGTTATAGTATCTAATGTTGGGGAAACCCAGGCCCCTATTGAGTTTATGTTGTTGCAAGATGTGGAACGGGATTCGCGCTCTTTTCCCTCCCCAAATAAACTTCCTATATGCTGCGTTTATCAGTCGTTCATCTCTGGGCTTTAAATAAATCGGGAGCATGTTGAATAAGTACAGTAGCCTAGGGAACTCGACCATTTTGAGAAGATGCGCCTTACCCATGAAGGTTAATGGAATGGAGTCCCATGATCTCAGAGTGCGTTGGAGGGTGTTAATGTATTTGGTCATATTTTCGGTGTAGATTTGTGATAAGTTTCGCGGGAGGAGGACCCCTAGGTATCTACGGCTCATCTTACACCATCGGATATGATAGTCCGAGGCCCATAGGGGCTGTGCTGGGCCTTTCAAAAGAAGGCCTTCGCTCTCATCTAAGTTTATTGTATACCCGGAGAGTCCACCCACTTCCTGTATATCTCTCAGGACGGCTGACAAGGTCTCTTTAGGGTTTGTAACCATTAATAAGAGGTCATCCACATAGGCAGAAAGTTTCAACTCTTGGCCATCCTTTGAGATCCCATGGAAACTGGGGGACTGTGTGATGTGATAGAGCAGGGGGTCTAGTGCTAGGTTGAATAAGATAGGTGACAGCGGGCAACCTTGTTTAGTACCTCGGAAGAGATTTATAATTGGAGATGGGCGGCCGTTTAGTATTATAGATGTTGTCGCATTTAGATGTAGTAGGTCCAGAAATATCGTGAACGTTTGGCCGAATCCCCGGGATGTCAGGGTGGCGTCCAGAAAGGGCCAGGATACTTTATCAAATGCCTTTTCGGCGTCTAAACTCAACAGCATCGCCGTTGGATGAGTCGGTTCTTGCGCTGCTAGTATAGCCGCGGTCGCCACCCTGACATTTCTAGGAATCCTGATTGGTGAGGGTGAATGATGTTAGGGAGAAAGTCATGGAGCCTGCTGGCTAGGATCTTGGCCAATAACTTATAATCGACGTTTAGCAGCGATATGGGTCGATACGAAGCCACTAGCATGGGGTCTTTGCCTGGTTTTGGTATTAAGATGGTGGTAGAGTCAAAGAAGGAGGCAATTGTCTTGGATTCTAGATATATTACGTTATAAAGCCTCGCAAGGTGGGGTGCTATGTGGGTTTTAAGAATTTTATAAAATTCGATGGGGTAGCCGTCCGGCCCCGGAGATTTGCCATTGGCAGAAGACGTAATTGCCCTGCTTACCTCCTCCTCCGATATTGCCATCTCCATTAATTGGCGGGCCGTCTCTGACAGGTTGGGCATGCGAACCGCATCTAGGAGGGATGACACCTTCTGACCGTCAAACGGCGCGGCTCTATACAGTGTCTCAAAGTAATCAGTAAATGTTTTTTCAATTTGTAAAGGGTCTTTTTAGAATCCTTCCAGATCTTGGGCATTTAACTGCCGATATGGGAGGGCGAGGTTTCCAGGGTTTGGTCATATTGGCTAGCAGCTTTCCTGGTCTATTACCCCATCTATAGTAGCGGTTTTGTGTAATCCTGTTGTGCCACACCGTTTGTCCCTGCATGAAGGCATCGAATAGTTGTTTCATTTCTATGAATTTTTCCTTTAGGGCGTCTGTTGGTGAAGCCGTAAGCTCGTTTTGAGCTTTCCGGAGGCTGGAGTGTAACTCCCTAAATGCAGCGTTAGCGGCCTTTCTTTTCCTTCCTACGAAATCTATCAGCATTCCCCTTAGAACTGCTTTCCCTGTCATCCAAATTAAAGGGACATCCCCTTCTTGCGCCTTATTATCTGCTATGAATTGTTGCCATTGTACTACCAGGTAGTCCCTAAACTCTTCCGGTGGCTCGGAAATTTCCATTGTTTCTGGTGCCGAATAGGGTTTGAAGTATTTAGGATCAGTTGTATGGGCGCGTGGTCCGAGATAGCTATAGGTAAGATGTCTGTGTGTAACACATTTGGATATAGCTGAGGTGAGGGTAAGGTCGATCCTAGAAAAGGAATTGTGTACCTTGGAATAAAAGGAGTACGACCTGTCCCCTGGGTTAGTTGCACGCCAGTGATCGTACAGTTCTAGACTATCTATCAAGTCTTGCAGAGCAGCATTGCTGGGTTCTCTGCTTGTTTGGCTATGGGACCTGTCCAAAGAGGGGACCAGGGTTGAGTTAAAATCGCCTAGCACTATTAGATTCTCACGGTCTTTTTGCAGCAAAAAATTTCTAAGGTCCCTGAACAAGGAATCATTGGGAGCGTTGGGTGCGTATACATTAGGGATGGTATAAATCTTATTGGCGAGGTTCACTCTGAGATAAATCTCCCATCCTTATCCACGTGTTGGTCTCGTATTTCTTGGACTATACCTGCCCTAAAGTATACCGCAACTCTCCTAGCTCTATTCGTAGTGGTAGCCACTATAGGTGGATCCAGCCAGTGCGCCCGAATAGGAACGTAATTATCTGTTTTCCAGTGGGTCTCCTGCAGACATATGATGTCTGGTTTCAGGCGCTTTAGGTGTTGGAGAACTTTTCTTCTTTTCTCCGGGATGTTGAGGCCTGCCACGTTCCATGAGATAATATTTAGTTCAGAAGCACGGGGGTTTTCTCTCTCATAGTTGTTGGTACTCATCCCGAGTCTCGGAAGGGCGGAACTCGCGATGAATCATACCCAAAAGATGGACGATCCGAGGCGTCCCAGCGAGCGCCTCCATCATCCAGTTGGGGCGGGAGAGGACGGTGTGCCACTTCCACCCTGGCGGAGCCATCCAGGGTGGATAACATTAGAGACATCAAAGATGCAGTTGTTGGTTGTACATTGTAAGAGTGCATTTGAAACTATATTAACTTAATAACTGTGAAGTAAACAGTAATTCAATACAAAATGGCTCATGCAGCCTAATGAGGGGTGATGTGTCATTGGGTTATTTGCTGGTGGGTCTCAGCAGCACCCTAACAAGGAGTGACGGTCAAGGGATCATAGATCTGGGAAGACCGCCCCCGTTAAGTGACATCCTGAGCATGTGTAATCATTGCATTATTTGTGTGCTCAAGCCCTATTGGGGTCATCTTGTAGGAATCTTCTGGACGCTGCCTCCGCTGAGTCGTAGGTTTCAATTTGGCCGTTATTATTATTATTATTTATTTTAAAGCGCCATTGATTCCAGGGCGCTGTACATTCGAGGGGGTTACATACATTACATAAGTCAAACGAGTACAGTGATAAGGGATAATGACAATTGGCACGACAGAGGGAGAGAGGACCCTACCCGCGAGGGCTTACAATATACAAGGAGGGGGAAAGAGACAGGAGGTGAGGGGCAGACATGTCTATGGAGGAAGTAGTGACAAGTTTAGTGAAGGTTATCATGTAGTTTTAGTTTCGCCGGATACAGAAGTTGGAAACGAATATTGCTTTCGTGGAGATATCTGCATACCGGGTGAAAGGCCTTGCGTTTTAGCGAAACCTGTGTGGAGAAGTCTTGGAACACTAGTATCCGATCGTCCTTCACCAGGACTTCCTTCTTTTGTTTGTACGCTCTCAGTATCTTCTCCTTTATAGTCCAGTTATGGAACCGGGCGATGACTGGTCGGGGTCTGCCCCCCTGTTCTCTACGCCCCCCCATTCTGTGAACTCTCTCAATTATTAAGGGGTCTTTTGGTAATTCCACTTCCAACGCCTCTGCCAGGTCTCTAATCAGGTACAGTGTCAGTCCTTCTTGAGGACTTGCTTCTGGGATGCCAATGAAGCGTAGGTTGTTACTACGTTCTCGGTTCTCCAGGTCTTCTATCTTTTCCTAGAGTGACGTAATGGTGGCTTGCTGGGTGGTGGAGGTTCCCTCCAGTCTAGTTACCCCTTCTTCTGCAGTGTTTGTGCGGGATTCGAGTTCTTCTATTCTTTGGGAGTTAGTCGTAATTTGCGCTAGGGCAGCATTGACAGAGGCTTGTATCAGGTCAAGGCGTCGATCTAGCATTGGCAGGATCAATTTTGAAACTTCTTGTGCCATGGAAATAACCGTCGCAGAGGCGTTCGCGCCTTTTATCGCTTCAAGGTCCCGTGCCTCCATGTCTTTCCTTGTAGTTTGAGGGCGCTGGGTTGGAGAGTTCTGGGTTTTGGTCTGTTGAGGATTGGGGCAAGCTGTCAGCGGTTTATTGCTATTCTTTGTTTCGGAGGTAGGAGACTGGGTGGATTTATCCTTGGACGTTGCAAAGGAGGAAGATCTAGTGTTTCTTTGGGTTGAGCGTTTTTGCACAAATCTGTCCATGCTCTAATTCAAGGCACGAGGGTGCGGGTTCCGCCTGCAAAGGGGGATCTCAGGTGCTTTACACAGTGCTGCTGGCCCACTATTTAGACAAAATTTGCTCAATAGTATGTCACATCTCTTAAGCTTTCAGGTGTCCTATAGGCTGCAATCAGAGCCATTTAAAATCTGTTTACATTCTACTTTTTTTTTTAAACACATTTTTATTGCATTTTACATACATAAGTATATAGATCTCTGATACATTACAGTAAACAGAATATAGTGTAAAGTCTCTAGGCCAGTGCCTGAGATATGCAAGCGACATATACAGAGCTTACAACGACAAGAAGAACATACAAATCCAACAGTATGCGTAAAAACCCCCCCCAAAAAAAAACTAAAAAACTTTTACATTCTACTTAATCAGCAGACAGGAATACAATAACAGACAATGCCTAACCAGTTATAGACGAATAAAATGTAACAGTGTAGATTATCTCTGGCTTGTACCTCAGTCTACCGAGGGTGGTAGTGTGGAAAGGAGGTGAATGGCTATGAAAGGCCTCGATGTGATATGCGTGCTTGAGAATTATCTGGGTGGGCCTGTTCCCTCGCTGGTTATGTGGTAGTATAGTAAACAGTACTATGTACTATCTAGCTAAGCTCTTTGGGACTCGTTTCCCTTTATGGCGAAGGTATAGGATTCTCTCCTAGTTGTTCAGCAGTATGCTATAAAGGTAATCAAATGGAACCAGTATGTTTCAGCCGCCCTCTAGTGGCGTGTTCAGGTATAACAACCCCCCTGTGTGTGCCTGTTATTCCTCAGTGGGAAGTTGAGTTTTTCACACTGTAACCGCTCTAGAGTATTATCAATTCACTTTAGCATAGGTAGGCAATACTATGTAGGGTGAAGTTACTGAGAAGTGATACATGCATATACCTGCACTCTGGCGCTGCGCCGTAATAGCGCCGTGCAGGGGCGGACACAACGGTGGTGTTCACCAGTTCTGGCTCAGAGAATCAGGGCTGTGGGTGCAGTTCAGTGGGCAGTGCTGCGAGTTCTGAGATTCTCTGCAGCTGCTGTCTCCACAGGCCTCGATTGAAGAGAGAGTTCAGCAGTTGTGGACACGACTTTCACTGCAGGACAGCTGGGGGCCAATGTCCGTCCTCCTGTGGCGCTAGTCTCTGTATGGGGCGGTTAAGTCCAGGGTCAAGGGTCTCAATCTCTGGATCCTTCAACCCGAGCACCGGGCAGAGGACCTTTAGTTCGTGGCTATAGGCCCCAATGTGTGTGCGGGCCTGTCCTCTGATGGTATCAGGCACGCTGTGGGTGGTAGTGATAGTAGGGGGACTCGGTGCCCTGTTGTTTCAGGATATTTGGGGCTTCTCCTTATTAGGTCGCAGTCCCGCTGGGTCGAGGGGCCGGAGAGGATAGGGGCACCCGAAATGAACACCGGAGAGGAGGGAGCAGTGTGCGATGCCCACGGTCAACCGCAGCACGCGGCAAACAAGGGGGGGGGTCACTGGCAAGTCTGTGCACTGTAGCTTGATGTCAGCGTGGCAGGGGATCCGCATCCGGTCACTGCATCTCTGTTATCCCTCGGTGTCGGCAGGTATGGATTGCGTTGGCCAGTGGAGTCTGGGTGTTACGTCGGGTCTGCGGGTAAGTCGGCCTTGTGCTTTCCCGATGTTCTCCCGGATTATATCGTCGGGGCTGCCTCGGCGCTCTTTTTTTCGCCTCAGGCGGTACACCCGTGGCTTCTGTGTGGTTCAGCCGCTTCTTTCTCCGTGGCCGCACAGGGCCTCTAAGATGGCGTCTTGTTACCGCTGCTGGCGGGAAATGGCGCTGCGTCCGGGCACCCGGTTCTTGGGCAGCTGGGGAGTAGATGTCGCCTCTCTTCACCCTCGGGGGATGTCGAGAGCGGCAGCTCCGGCTGCGCTTCGCCCAGGGCCCGTTTTCCTTAACGAGGGTCGGCGTTCGTTGCCGCCAGGCCAGCGACTCTCTATTGCTCCCTGCTGCGCGTCTACAAGATGGCGCCTGGTCACCACCTCTGTCAGGCCTGCTGCTAGGGTCCGGGTTCCCCGGAACCCCTGGGGTCTAGTCCTCAGGTAACCTGGGCTCAGAGATTACCCCTCCGCACCTGCAAGGGGTGTATCAGGCGGGAGCACAGGCCGTGTTCAGCTCGGGGCCTTGCGCGTGCTGCTCGTTACCGCTGGGCCGGTGTTGACAAGCGCGGTGATTTTCACCACTCCGGGACTCCGGAGCATAAAATTCTCCTGGTTCCTTGCGACCCGATTTAGAAGCCTCTGTAATCGGTGTCTCGCTGAGCTGCAGGATGGCCGTGATTTTCTCTGGCTCTTTTCAGGCTGGCAGGAGCTTCTGTAAAATGTGGCCGTGCTGGACGCCCCGCCTCCGGAAGTCCTTTCTAAAATCCTTTTCTTAACATATTTTGGCGCTAATAAAGTTATCTAGCTTCTAATGCCAAAAATACGTTTTTTTTCGGATTTTGGCGCCAGAATCAGTTTTTTACGGATTTTGGCACTAAAATCCTTCTCTTAACATATCTTAGCGCTAATAAAGTTAAGAAAAGTATTTAGTGCCAAAATCCGTAAAAAACGATTCTTGTGCCAAAATCCGTAAAAAAAACGTATTTTTTGCGTGAGAAGCGAGAACTTTATTAGTGCCAAAATCTGTAAAGAAAAGTATTTTAGTACCAAAATCCGTAAAAAAACGAACTATTGCGCCAAAATCTGTAAAAAAACGTATTTTTAGCGTCAGAAGCGAGATAACTTTATTAGCGCCAAAATATGTTAAGAAAAGTATTTTAGTGCCAGAATCCATAAAAAAGTGTTTTTAGCGTCAGAAGCGAGATAACTTTATTAGCGCCAAAATATGTTAAGAAAAGGATTTCAGCGGCAGAATCCGCAAAAAAAACGGATTCTGACGGCAAAATCCGTAAAAAACGTATTTTTAGCGAAAAATAAATGAATTGCGCAAAAATCGTTAGCGACCAAAGCATGATAATTTTATTACAAAAGGTACAAAAAAGGACACATCAGACACTTGTATGCAGATTTGATAAGATATAACCTTTGTTACACCCACTATAGGTGGGACTTGGGTCTCCTGGGAGGGTTTTCATTGAAAAATCGCGGCAAAAGACGTCCGGCGCTTTCCATAGACTCCTGTAGTAAATTTTCTGCTCTGGCGTTTTTTAGAGCATGTTGCAAAATACGACCAGTAAGAAAAACGAGCAGAAAAAAGAAGCTCAGTGCAGACAGCGGGAGGGTTTACATTAGAGTCTATGGGAGAGGATTACAGGCGTTTTTTCCAGCGTTTTTAGAAAATGAAGAACGCTGAAAAAACCTACGTTTTTCTGTGCAGTGTAGACAGAGCCTTATGGTGCAGCTGTCAAGTGGTCTCTAATCTTTGACTCTTCAGCTGTTTCAAAACTACTCCCAGCATGCTCTGAGGGGCCGCTTAGTTGTAAGTTGGAGACCCCGGTATGGAGGGCCCCCTCTTTGGGCGACATGTATGAATTCGAATGCGTACTTTTTTTTTACTTGGCACCGACACAAGATTTTTGGCGCAAAACTTTGTATGGACATAGATTTAATGCCCCGAACTTGGCCACTAAGCTCTAGTAATGCGCCAAAAAATGTCGATTCTACACCCTCAGAATCTCATAATCCGAGCATTAAAACTTAAGGCGTGTTCACAGGCTTATTCCCGAGGTTTGTGCGCCGTATTGGCCCACAAACCCGCCTTTAATAAGGGCGGGGCGGGGGGGGGGGGCCGGGAAAATGGCGGGGGCGTCGCTCCCGGCCCCCATAGACAAGCATTGTTAAGCCGCGCCCGCGCCGTAAATAATGTGCTTTCATTTCCCCCCCCCGCGCGGATTCCCCAAATCGGGGGGGAGCGACGGAAATCCACTGTTCCTAGAGACATGGATTACCGTAGTGACGGGGAGGTTTTGGCGCCGTACAAAGCGCAAAATTGGCGCGGAGTAGGGCGCCAATCCCCCCCCAAAAAGCCTGGAACGAGGCCTAAGGGGCGACATGTTGAATTTGAATGCGTACTTTTTTTTTTACTTGGGTGCCGACCCCCCACAGTTCAAATAGATAAGAAGAGTGTAAATACGACAGTTTTTTGGCGATTTGCATAGACCAGTGCCCCAATTTGGCGGATACACTCTATCCCATACAATTTGGCACTTAAAACCCTTAGTAAGCGCCAAAAATCTGTGTGTCGGCGCCAAGTAAAAAAAACCCTATGCATTCGAATTCATACAGGTCGCCCTTTGTATCTACATCCTCAGCGTCTGTACAAGGTCACTGATGTTGACGGCAGGAATGAGTGATGACCCGAGATGATGTCAGCGTTCATTAAGGTAAAAAGCTTTATAGCTTTATCGATTGCAGGATGATGTAAGGCTCAGCATCTCCCATCATGCAATGCAGTCCTGTTGGGTCTAGTAAGGGTTAACTGCAGAATAATTCTGACATCGGGAATGAACATTGATTCAGATGTCTCCAGTACAGATGTGAGGACACTGCTCTCCTTCAGTCAGTGTAACAGGCTTCATCTACCAATAAACCTGAATGGAATTCTCACAGCTGAAGGTTTGTTACATTGTATCCAGCTTAGGCAATGCTCTGTGAGCTGAACAGCCTGGACTCCAGATTGATGCATGGTACATAGCTGGTCCTGCTCTCAGCTGAGAAGTGGATACAATTGTTACCAGTCTAGACAATGCTCTGTGAGCTACATTTCTTGAACCCCAGATTCATACATTGTACGTAGTTAGTCCTGCTCTCAGCTAAGAAGTGAAAATAATTTTATTCAGTTTAGACAATGCTCTGTGAGCACAACAGCCTGGACTCTAGATTGATATACTGTACATAGCTAGCCCTGCTCTCAGCTGTAGATACAATTGTATCCAGTGTATACAATGCTCTGTGAGCTCAACAGCCTGGACTCCAGACTGATACATTGTACATAGCTAGTCCTGCTCTCAGCTGTAGATACAAGTGTATCCAGTTTAGACCAGAGTCCTCTTAACAGCATTATGGGCCCCTGGGCATAACACTGCAGTGGGCCCTGCCCAAATACATGACATCACACTACATTATATATCTAGTCACCCCCAAGCACACTCATATTATCTGTGCACCGCCAGCCTGCAGCCTATAGGACTAATTGGCAGAGCAGGGAGCATTTGGCTCCCTTCTCCACCATGTTTTTAACTGATTGCACGTCCTAAAAACACACAAACAGTTAAATAAGCAAAGTGTACCTAGGGATCCAGGGTATATTTTTTTGTATTCCTGAACATACATATACAACCTGTGGCCCCTGGCAACTGCCTAGTGTGCCCAATGGAAAATATGGCCCTGGTGTAGACAATGCTCTGTGAGCTAAACACCATAGTCCTGTTCTCATCTGTAAATAAAATTGTATCCAGTCTAGACAATGTTATATGAGCAAAAAAGTATGGACTCCACACTGATGCATTTTACATAGCTAGTCCTACTCTCTAGACAATGCTCTGTGAGCTAAACATTCTAGGCTCCAGACTGTTACACTGTACATAGCCAGTCCTGCTCTCAGCACTAGATACAATTGTATCCATTCTAACAATGGTCTTTGACCTAAAGTTTAGGTGTCAAACTGCGGCCCTCCAGCTGTTGGGGAACTACAACTCCCGTCATGTATTTATATAATCTATAACTGTGGGATTGATGATATTTGTATTTTCTCAACAGCTGGAGGGCCACAGTTTGACACCCCTGACCTAAACAGCCCAGACTGATACATTGTACATAGCTGGTCCTCCTCTCAGCTGTAGATACAATTGTGTTCAGTATAGACAATGCTCTGTGAGCTAAACAGCCCGTACTCCAGACTGGTACATTGTACATAGCTAAGCTTACTCTCTAGAGACAATGCTCTTTGAGCTCAACAGCCTGGACTTCAGACGCTACATTGTACTTAGCTAGGCCTGCTCTCAGCTGTGAAGTGGATACAATTATGCCTAAGTTAGATAATGCTCTGTGAGCTAAACACATCAGCAGCACCAATCTCCTACCTATCCTAATCACTTGTTATACTGCATCACTGCAGATTGAAATCTAGACTGTTTCTAGCACAGAGAATTGTCTAGACTGAATTCAATTGTAAGAAACCTCTAGTAAGGGTTAAAGGGGATGTATCGCTTCATCAGTTCCTGAAATCCAGGGGCGTTTCTTCCCCTCCCAGCTGGGTGTTTCTTAACTGAAGGGGGATGCCATCATCCCCCCCACCCCTGTTCATGCTCGCTCCCAAGTCAGTGTGCTCCCCCAGCCTCTCTGAGTCCACATGTCACTGTGTCGTTCCTCTCCCTATGCAGTCTTATTTTGTAAGAGCTGTTTACATACCAAAGCCCTGCATTCAGTCTAGACAGTCTTCTATTAACTCAGAGCACTGATCTCTTCTCCTCTCACAGCTGGAGGTTTGTTACAGTTGAATCCAGTCTTCTATGAACTCATCCAGAGCAGCACAGATCTGTCTACTTTCTATGTTTACACACAGCAGCATTAGGCACCGAGGCACAATTCTGCTTTTTTCTGATTGTAGAAGCAGCTGCAGTGTTAAGGCATGTTCACACGGTTTAAAATGGGCCGTATTTCAGGTCCGTAATTACGCGCCAGAGTGCGCCAATTACGGGCCAAAAAGGCCCATTCATTACGGTAAAATTCACAGTTCTCATAGAGAACTATGGATTACGTCTCCTCTCCCCGCCCGGCGAAGCCGCCGGGCGGGGAGATAATTCACCTGTCACTTTCTAGCGGCGTATACGCGCCGCTAGCAGTGATAGTCTATGGGCCGGCGAAGTGCCGGCCCCTGCTTACTCCCCCGCTCCCGCCCCGCCCCCGTCCACACGGCGTAATTGCGGGGCGTAATTACGTCCCGCAATTAAGCCGTGTGAACATAGCCTTACAGTGCAGCTCCTGGCTGTGCAGAGTGAAATGCTGCCGGCCCTTTATTCTGAGTGAGAGAGGCAGGAATGCGCACCCCCGTGAATACGACCGGGGGCCAGACAGAATGTAAATTAGTAGAACCGTCAGTCAATGAAATGAAAGGAGGAGGGATCCGACCGGCACTGGGGGACAGTGTTTACAGAAACAGAAGATAAGGAAGACTGTGAAAACAAGACAGCTTTGCTAATGACATCCAATTGCAAAGTTGCTTGTTTTCACTGTCCCATTATTCTGAAGACCATTTAATGTAATGATACAACCCCTTTAACTGCAGAATAATTCTGACATTGGGAATGAACATTGATTCAGATGTCTCCAGTACATAGGTGAGGACACTGCTCTCCTTCAGTCAGTGTAACAGGCTTCATCTACTCATCTACCAATAAACCTGAATAGAATTCTCACAGCTGAAGGTTTGTTACATTGTATCCAGCTTTGACAATGCTCTGTGAGCTGACAAGCCTGGATTTCAGATTGATACATGGTACATAGCTAGTCCTGCTCTCAGCTGAGAAGTGGATCCAATTGTTGCCAGTCTAGACAATGCTCTGTGAGCTACAATTCTTGAAATCCAGACTGATACATTGTACATAGCTAGTCCTGCTCTCAGCTAAGTAGTGAAAATAATTCTATTCAGTTTAGACAATGCTCTGTGAGCACAACAGCCTGGACTCTAGATTGATATAGAAGAAGTATTAAGTCAAGTTCTCGGCTTCCGTTGACTCACTGACAGCAAGCGGAGATCTTTAAATTGGTGAAGACAGAAAACACAAAGTCCATCAGAAAGTTGCAGAACTTTTATTATACAATTTGTAAAGTTTTTTTTTTACCGCTGGGCCGAGAGCTGATAACACCTGTGTGTAGGAATCCCAAAACTTCTTGGGGCAAAAGAAAATAAAGCAGGAAGGTTGGAGGGACAAGGATCTGTATTGTGTCTGGAGGAGGATGCGTGGAGCATATGCTGAGAAGAACCCCCTGCCCCTAGTGAAGCACGGAGGAGGATTGGGGATGCTTTTACCCTTACCCTTCATCCTCTCTAGAAATATTAGATATTAACCCTTAATCCTATTTGACCACCAAGGATATTAGATATTGACCCCTAAATCTCTCTAGACCAATTAGACATGCAGCTGTATACCTCTACAGACCACCAGGGATAATATATATACATCTGTATACCTCTAGAGACCACCAGGGATAATATATACATCGTAACTTATAGACCACCAGGGATAATAGATATGCAGCTGTATACCTCTAAAGACCACCAGGGATAATATATATACATCTGTATACCTCTATAGACCACCAGGGATAATAGATATGAATCTGTATACCTCTATAGACCACCAGGGATAATATATATACACATCTGTATACCTCTACAGACCACCAGGGATAATAGACATGAATCTGTATACCTCTATAGACCACCAGGATAATAGATATGCATCTATATACCTATATAGACCACCAGAGATAATAGACATGCATCTGTATACCTCTCTAGACCACCAGGGATATTAGACATGCAGCTGTATACCTCTATAGACCACCAGGGATAATATATATGCATCTGTATACCTCTCTAGACCACCAGGGATAATATATATACATCTGTATACCTCTATAGACCACCAGGGATAATATATACATCGATACCTCTCTAGACCACCAGATATATAACACTGTAACCTATAGACCACCAGGGATAATAGACATCCATCTTTATACCTATATAGACCACCAGGGATAATAGATATGCATCTATATACCTCTATAGACCACCAGGGATAATAGACATGCATCTGTATACCTATATAGACCACCAGGGATAATATATACATCTGTATACCTCTATAGACCACCAGGGATAATATATAGACATCTGTATACCTCTATAGACCCGGTAATTATACTCTGTATACCTCTCTAGACCACCAGGGATAATATATACATCTGTATACCTCTCTATACCACCAGGGATAATATATATGCATCTGTATACCTCTATAGACCACCAGGGATAATATATATACATCTGTATACCTCTATAGACCACCAGGGATAATAGATATGCATCTATATACCTATATAGACCACCAGGGATAATAGACATGCATCTGTATACCTCTATAGACCACCAGGGATAATATATACATCTGTATAACGCGATAGACCACCAGGGATAATATATATGCATCTGTATACCTCTATAGACCACCAGGGATAATATATATACATCTGTATACCTCTATAGACCACCAGGGATAATATATATACATCTGTATACCTCTATAGACCACCAGGGATAATATATACATCTGTATACCTCTATAGACCACCAGGGATAATAGATATGCATCTGTATACCTCTATAGACCACCAGGGATAATATATATACATCTGTATACCTCTACAGACCACCAGGGATAATAGACATGCATCTGTATACCTCTATAGACCACCAGGGATAATAGACATGCATCTGTATACCTATATAGACCACCAGGGATAATATATATACATCTGTATACCTCTATAGACCACCAGGGATAATATATACATCTGTATACCTCTATAGACCACCAGGGATAATATATACATCTGTATACCTCTATAGACCACCAGGGATAATATATATGCATCTGTATACCTCTCTAGACCACCAGGGATAATATAACACGTATACTCTACATCCACAGGGATAATGACATACTCTATCCTCTATAGACCACCAGGGATAATAGATATGCATCTTATACCTCTATAGACCACCAGGTAATGACATGCATCTTATATTTATATAGACACCATGGATAATAATACATCTGTATACTCATAGACCACCAGGATAATATATAGACATCTGTATACCTATATGAGACCACCAGGGATAATATACATCTGAACCTCATAGACCACTAGGGATAATATATATACTCTGATACCTATAACCACCAGGGATAATAGATATGCATCTATATACCTATATAGACCACCAGGGATAATAGACATGTATCTGTATACCTCTATAGACCACCAGGGATAATAGATATGCATCTGTATACCTCTATAGACCACCAGGGATAATAGATATGCATCTATATACCTATAAGACCACCAGGATAATATATACATCTAACCTCTTGACCCCAGATAATAATATACCTGATCCTCTATAACATCAGGATATATATATGCATCTGTATACCTCTATAACTACCAGGATAAAGATTACATCTTATACCCTATGACCACCAGGGATAATGATATACATCTGTATCCTCTTAACCACCAGGGATATAGATATGCATCTTTACCATATAGACCCCGGGATAATATATATGATCTGTATACCTAATACCCCAGGATAATAGACCATCTTATACCTCTATAACCACCAGGTAAAATACATCGTAACGTCTATAGACCACCAGGGATAATAGATATGCATCCGTATACCTCTATAGACCACCAGGGATAATAGATATGCATCTATACCTATATAGACCACCAGGGATAATAGATATTGACCCTTAACCCTGTTTTAACCAGCAGCGATATTAGATATTAACCCCAAGACCTGTCTAGACCACCAGGGATACTAGATATTGTCTTGTAAACTTCTGTTGTGGCCTCTTATATGGCGCAACAGCTATCAATTGAACAATGCTGCCCACAGTGGGCATATATAGGGCTACTTCTGATAGCCTTACCTTATACTCAGGTATTGCACATGGAACATTAGTCGATTTATCTTATAATGAAAGATTATGTTTAAACAAAGGTTGGTGCTTTCCCTTTAAATATTCACATTATAACCCCACATTGTGAGGGGTAAACTAAGCTGCCCAATCACAGTGGATATCTATAGTCTACAGCGAAATCTACTGTGGCTTACAGTGTGAGGTGGATACAGTATAGGGCGACATTATATAGTGTGATGCAATGTGGCCATCACCCAGCTGGCAGGGCCATCTAGTCCATTGGGCCCACTAGGCAGTTGCCCGGGGGCCCCACAAGTATAGGGGCCCCAAGTGGTGTATGTATGTCCCTGGAATACCAGAAACATACCCTGGATCCCATGGTTGGCTTTGCTTAATTAACTGTTTGTGTGTTTTTAGGATATGCAAACAAGTTAAACACTATGGTGGAGAAGGGAGCCAAAGGCTCCCTGCCCTGCGAATCAGTCTTGTAGGCTGCAGACTGCTGGTATCCAGACATAAATGGCTTGTGGTTGGGGGGGCTCGAGGCATGGCCAAGTGTGATGTCATGTATTTGGGCAGGGTCAACTGCAATGCTCTGCCCCGGGGCCCATAATGCTGTTGAGACATCTCTGCCAGCTTGGGAGGGGGAGCTGCAGGGACAAAACATTGCAGTGAGGTCTACACTTTATTTAGGACACAACTAGTGAGAATCGCGAATCGGCCAGAAAAGGGCCCTCCCCAGCTTCATGAGCGTCCATTCCACCAGCTTCCAGCCGGGGCCCCTAAAACCAGCAGGGCAGCCAGATGAGGGAACTGAGTGCGGAGGTGGTGAGGGCTCCGGCCAGCAAGCCCAGCGCCATCTGCTCTCCGAAGGCGTCACGGTCGTCCCTGATGAGAACGTGCGTCACTCCGGGACCTGGAGGAGAAACAAAACAGAAACATGGGAACATGTAGGAGGCTGAAAACAGAGCGCTGCCTTTCATAGAGCTGAGGGGTTGTTACAATGTATCAGGGTAGACCCTCCTGTGAGCTGAACGTTTACATACACTCACACATTGTAACAAGGCTCAGATTGGCCCTCAGGGGAGACCCACAGAGGGATCCTGGGCAAGATGGGCCCCTGAGAATAACAGGACTGGGGCTGCTTTACAGGGAGAAGGGCAAAGAAAGAGGCAGAAAGCAAGTGGTGTGAGCAGCAATGCACAGTGGCCTTAGGCCTTAGGGTGGGCCCAAAAATCAGCTCCACTGGTGGGCCCCAAGAATCAACTCCATTGGTGGACCCAGGAAAAATCTCCACTGGTGGGCCCCAAGATTCAACTCCACTGGTGGGCCCCGAGAATCATCTCCACTGGTGGCCCCCAAGAATAAACTCCACTGGTGGGCCCCAAGAATCAACTCCACTGGTGGGCCCAATAATCAACTCCACTGGTGGGCTCCAGGAATCCGCTCCACTGGTGGCCCCAATAATCAACTCCACTGGTGGGTCCCAAGAATCAGCTTCACTGGTGGCCCCAAGAATCAACGCCATGTGGCCCAAGATCAACTCCACTGGTGGGCCCAAGATTCAACACCACTGGTGGGCCCCAAGATTCAACTCCACGGGGTGGGCCCCAAGATTCAACTCTGTGCCCCAAGATCACTCCACTGGGGGCCCCCAAGAATCAACTCCACTGGTGGCCCCTAAAGAATCATCTCCACTGGTGGGCCACAGAATCAACTCCACTGGTGGGTCCCAAGAATCAACTCCACTGGGGGGCCCAAAGATTCAACCCCACTGGTGGGTTCAAGAATAAATTCACGTGGGCCCCAAAAATCATTCACTGGTGGGTTCCAAGATTCAACTCCACTGGTGGGTCCCAAGAATCAACTCCACTGGTGGGTCCAAGATTCAACTCCACTGGTGGCCCCAAGAATCAACTCCATGGTGGGTCCAAATCACTCCATGGTGGGTCCCAAGATTCAACTCCACTGGTGGCCCCAAGATCAACTCCAACTGGTGGGCCCCAAGAATCACTCCACTTGGTGGTCCAAGATTCAACTCCACGGTGTCCAAGAATCAACTTCACTAGTGGACCCCAAGAATTATCTCCACTGGTGGGACCCAAGATTCAACACCACTGGTGGCCCCAAGAATTAACCCCATGGGGCCCAGAATTAATCCACTGGTGGGCCCCAAGAATTACTCCACTGGTGGGCCCCAAGAATCAATTCCACTGGTGGCCCCCAAGAATCATCTCCACTGGTGGGCCCCAAGATTAAACTCCACTGGTGGCCCCAGAAATCAACTCCACTGGTGGGTCCCAAAATTCAACTCCACTGAGGGGCCCCAAGAATCAACTCCACTGGTGGGTCCCAGGATTCAACTCCACTGGTGGGTCCCAAGAATCAACTCCACTGGTGGGTCCCAAGATTCAACCACTGTGCCCCAAGTAAACTCCACTGGGGGGCCCCAAGAGTCAACTCCACTGGTGGCCCCAAGAGTCAACTCCACTGGTGGCCCAAAGATTCAACTCCACTGGTGAACCCAAGAATCAACTCCACTGGTGGCCCCAAGATTCAACTCCACTGGTGGCCCCAAGAATCATCTCCCCTGGTGGACCCCAAGAATCAACTCTACTGGTGGGCCCCAAGAATCATCTCCACTGGTGCCCCCACGAATTAACTCCACTGGTGGCCCAAAGATTCAATTCCACTGGTGGCCCAAAGATTCAATTCCACTGGTGGCCCCAAGAATCAGCTCCACTGGTGGCCCCAAGAACGAACTGCACTGGTGGGCTCCAAGAATTAACTCCCTTGCTGGGTCCCATGAATCAACTCCACTGGTGGATCCCAAGAATCTACTCCACTGGTGGCCCCAGGCTCCTAAGTCTGACACTGCTTGAGACAGACTAGGGCCTCATTTATTACATTTGTTGCCCATAGTAATCAATCAGAGCTCTGCTTTCATATCTTATACTGGTGTGAAAAAATTAAAGCTGAGCTCTGATTGGTTGCTATGGGATCTGATTGGTTGATATGGGATCTGATTGGTTGCTATAAGCTCTGATTGGTTGCTGTGAGCTCTGATTGGTTGCTATGAGCTCTGATTGGTTGCTATGAGCTCCGATTGGTTGCTATGAGCTCTGAGTGGTTGCTACGAGTTGATTGGTTGCTATGAGCTCAGATTGGTCGCTATGGGCTCTGATTGGTTGTTATGAGCTCTGATTGGTTGCTGTGAGCTATGATTGGCCGGTATGAGCTCTGATTGGTTGCTATGGGCTCTGATTGATTGCTATGAGCTCTGATTGGTTGCTATGAGCTCTGAATGGTCGCTATGAGCTCTGTTTGGGTCGCTGGCTCTGATTGGTGGCTATGAGCTCTGATTGGTCTCTATGAGCACTGATTGGTTACTATGAGCTCTGATTGGTTGCTATGGGCAACAAAGAATGTCTTACTCTTAGACAATTTTGATGAATGAGGCCTAGTGCTTCCATTCACTGACATCAAGCAAAGATCTTAAAAATGGTGTGACATTTCTTTTTTTTACTGCACATTGTGAAGACAATGATGCACCATGAGCAGTAGATGGCAGTATAACGCTTCCAGAAACATCCCCATCCAGACGAGGATGTAGGTGACGGAGCCATCAGAGCCGCCTCTATCTGTGATGTATTTTCATTATCAGGGGTGGATCTTGACGCTGTAAGAGGATCCCGCCTGACGTGTATAATACTGGGGCTCTCACCAAGCCGTAGCTATAGGGGATGCAGAGGTAGCAGTCACTACCGGCCCTTAGTCCGAGGGGGCCCAAAGGACTGCCTGCTACATTAGAGGTCACCCTTGCTAGAAATGCCACATGGTAAGTGGGGGGCCCTTATAGATTCTGCATTGGGGCCCTGGAGCTTCAGGTTAGGCCCCTGCACCTCCATATGTAGCAGAGGACCCATTGGGATCATGGAGACAGCAGAGCCCGGCTGCGAGGGCTTCTTCTGACCCCTCTGACCTCAGTTTTATGATCTTTTTTGTTTCTTATTTTCCAAGCAGTTTTTATTTTAATTTGTGTAAATATAAGGTGACCATACGTTCCGCTTTTCGCCGTGTTGTCCCGCCACGCTGGCAATGTCCTGGCGGTACGCCCAATGTTCCACTGTCATGGGGACATTGCCAGTTCACCGTTGGCTGTGGGCGCTGCCATGTACCCCGGCAGCGGCTGCGATCTCTTCAGCTGTATGCGCCTCCTCTAGAAGCGCATACAGATGAAAATGCTATTGCGGAGCAGAGAATGAGCGCTCCCTGCTCCGCAGAGGACTCCAGAAAGGCCGCAAGCTGGAATATCCAGCACAGTGCCAGAAAAAAGACAGACGAGCGGGTCCCTTAGAGCAGCAAGGGAGAGAGGTGAGTACTGGTATATTTTTACGACCTGGAAACACTGCCTATGGGGAACATCTACCTGCCTACAGATTATGGGGGACATATACCTGCCTACAGATTATGGGGGACATATATCTGCCTACAGACTGGGGCTCTACGTACCTATAACCTGCTCAGGGGATATATACCTACCTACTTTATTATAGCCTATATAGCAATGATGGGTGACTTCCCATCTGACTTTCCTATCATAGGAAAGGTGGTCACCAAGCTTTTCTATATAGATCCCTATTATCAATATATAAACCCTCCCCCAGTAAGTAGGTAGGTATATGACCCCCTCCACCCTTCCTCTCTGGTAGGTAGGTATATGACCCCTCCACCCTTCCTCTCTGGTAGGTAGGTATATGACCCCCTCCACCCTTCCTCTCTGGTAGGTAGGTATATGACCCCCTCCACCCTTCCTCTCTGGTAGGTAGGTATATGACCCCCCCACCTTCTCTCTGGTAGGTAGGTATATGACCCCCTCCACCCTTCCTCTCTGGTAGGTAGGTATATGACCCCTCCACCTTCTCTCGGTAGGTAGGTATATGACCCCCTCCACCCTTCCTCTCTGGTAGGTAGGTATATGACCCCCTCCACCCTTCCTCTCTGGTAGGTAGGTATATGACCCCCTCCACCCTTCCTCTCTGGTAGGTAGGTATATGACCCCTCCACCCTCCTCTTGGTAGGTTGTTATATGACCCCCTCCACCCTTCCTCTCTGGTAGGTAGGTATATGACCCCCTCCACCCTTCCTCTCTGGTAGGTAGGTATATTAAACCCTCCACCCTTCCTCTCTGGTAGGAAGGTATATGACCCCCTCCACCCTTCCTCTCTGGTAGGTAGGTGTATCGGTGTTGGAAAAATGAGGATTCTAAAATATTTGTGTATTAAATTCTGCAGGAATGAGCTGTGGCCGGGAGAAGACATTATGATGGTCTGGGACGGATGGAGAAGAATAAGGAAAGTGAATGACTCTGATCAGAAAATACGTCACCAGTGAATCCTTAAACGTATATACCTGGGGGAGAGAGAGACATGGACCGCTAACCTCACACTATACATTGATCTAATGCTTCTCGGCAAAAATTTTCAAAAATGAACAGGAGGTTCTTAGTGCACTTTTTGATCAAACGGTATAAGCCCACTTGCCACTTCACGGCGACCTCTTTCAAGTGGCTCCCTACACTAATGGGGGTAGCACTGCCCGGCGATCGCCACCGCAGCAACAACCACACCAATGATGGGCACAACCCAGAGGCCCAACAACACCACTGTTTTTGGTTCTGGTGCTGTACGGTGGCCATTGTTGCTGTGATGCTATGCCTTTGCGGTGGTGCAGTCCAGAGCCAGGGAGCTAGGTCTGGCAGCAGCGTTGTTGTACCACTGGGTTGTGCCGCTCACTGGTGTGGCTGTTGTTGCGGTGCTACCGCCATTAGTGTAGGGACCCACTTGAAAGAGGTCGCCGTGAAGTGGCAAGTGGGCTTATACCATTTGTTCAAAAAGGGCACTAAGAACCTCATGTTCATTTTTGTACATTTTTGCTGAGAAGCATTAGATCAACGTATAGTGTGAGGATGTGCGTTCCATGCCTCTCCTTCCATATTTGAATCCTTAAATGTAACTGCACTGTAATTAGTTATGTGTCTGTAGAGCCTGTGTACACTGGTGTCTACCACAATCTGGTCACTGTATGGTGGTAATATACAGTCTGCAGAGCCTGTGTACACTGGTGTCTACCACTATATGGGCACTGTATGGAGATAATATACAGTCTGCAGAGCCTGTGTACAAAGGTGTCTACCACTATATGGTCACTGTATGGAGGTAATATACACTCTGCAGAGCCTGTGTACACTGGTGTCTACCACTATATGGTCACTGTATGGAGGTAATATACAGTCTGCAGAGTCTGTTTACACTGGTGTCTACCACTATATGGTCACTGTATAAGGAGGTTAATATACAGTCTGCAGAGCCTGTGTACACTGGTGTCTACCACTATATGGTCACTGTATGGAGGTAATATACAGTCTGCAGAGCCTGTGTACACTGGGGTCTACCACTATATGGTCACTGTATGGTGGTAATATACAGTCTGCAGAGCCTGTGTACACTGGTTTCTACCACTATATGGTCACTGTATGGAGATAATATACAGTCTGCAGAGCCTGTGTACACTGATATCTACCACTATATCGTCACTATATGGAGGTAATATACAGTCTGCAGAGCCTGTGTACACTGGTGTCTACCACTATATGTCACTGTATGGAGATAATATACAGTCTGCAGAGCCTGTGTACGCTGTTGTCTACCACTATATGGTCATTGTATGGCGGTAATATATAGTCTGCACTATATGGTCACTGTATAGTGGTAGCATAGAATCTGTGTACATTTGTATCTACCACTATATGGTCACTGTATGGTGATTATATTGTTTGTAGTGTAATGGTTTAGGTTCAGGCGCAGTATGGCAGCTCTCCTGGATGCTGAAAGTTTTAGTACAGCATGGCAGAGTTAAGGGAGTATCACTCACTGAGCATGCTCCATAGCCGGCAGGTGCCAGCTGTTAAAATCATCGTGAGGTGCCGATCATATAACATGACTACTGGAAGTTTTGTGGAGCCTTCCATCGCCGCTACGTCAGAGTTTCTAACACTTCCTGCCCCGACAGGAAGTGCTAGAACCACCATCTTTGTAAAAGGGAGAACTTATGATCGAGCCTCTAGTCCTCAAATACCCTTGAGGGACTCAATATTACTGTAAAAAAGAAATCAAGTTTTTAAAGTGTAATATTTTTTTTAAAAATAATTAATAAATAATAAAAAAGTTACAAATAATTGATATCGTCGTGTCCGTAAAAGTCCGATCTCTTAAAATACAACTTCCCAGTATAGTCTATGGTACAATGAATGACACCATTAGAAATTACACCTTGTCCCGCAAAATTAAAGCCCTCACAGGTCTATGTAGGTGGAAAAATAAAAAAGTTCTGGATCTTGGAATGGGAAGAGGAAAAAAACAAAGGGTTAAGGCTGCTTTAACCCCTTCCTGCCACAAGGATTTTCATTTCAGTTGCATATTTTTTTTCCTCCCCGCCTTGCAAAAGCCATAAGATGTATGAGGGCTTGTTTTTTGCTGGGAAAAATGTACATTTTAATGGAGACAGTAACCTGCACCATATAATGTACTTAGAAACCTGAAAATTCTTTATGGGGTGAGATAGGAAATTAAAATGTAAAAATTGAGCCATTTTTTTGGGGGAGGGAGGAGGGGGATTTGTTTTTATGGAGTTCCCTCTCCGGTATAAATGACGTGTTCTCTGTATTGTTCAGGTCGGTTCGATTCCGGTGACACCAAATATGTTGAGTTTTCATTATGTTTTACTACTTTAAAAAAAAAATCTTTTTAATTTTTTTAAATCCGAGCCACAGCGCCATTTTCTACCATCAATAACTTGTTTTCCCACCCATGGACCTGAGTGGGGGCTCGTTTTTTTGCGGGCTGAAGTGGGGTTTTTGTTGGAATCATTTTGGGATACAGGCAACTTACTGATCGCTTTTTATCCCACTTTGTTGGGGAGGTGAAGTAACCCAAAAAAATCCCGCAGTTTTAGTGAAGGGTATTTTTTCCTATGGTGTAAATCGTACAGGATAAATGATGTTATATTTTAATAGATCGGCTTTTACGGATGCAGTGATACCAATTATTTGTAAAATGGTAAAGGGGGGGTGATTTGAATTTTTAATATATATTTTTTCCACATTTTTAAAACTTTTTTTTTGTACTTTTTGTAATTTTACCTGAACATTAGGGAGCTCAATCGCTTGTACACTATTTTGCAATACAGTCGCTGGCGAATCTGACTCCGGAACTATTCAAATCGGAATCGAATGTAATTCTAACATGTCTGTGGTACGTACCGTGACCGTAACCGTGACCGTAGCTGTGACCGTAGCCGTGACCGTGACCGCAGTAGCCATGATTGACGTACACAGCCTGATGGGAGTTTACAGGAACCGTATGATAGTTGTCATCATATGGATTATATACGTACACCTGGAAGAGAGAGTGGAGCCAATGTCACCAGCACATACTATATCTTACATCACTACAGTCTAGAATTATAACCCTGATAACGGCTTGTAGCAGTGACGCAGGGGCGACCTGACGTGTGTCTAACACAACAGCGAGCCTACTGTGTATGGGGCCCCGGAGCAGATATCACTGCACCTCTGCTAACCCTACTGTGTATGGGGCCCCGGAGCAGATATCACTGCACCTCTGCTAACCCTACTGTGTATGGGGCCCCGGAGCAGATATCACTGCACCTCTGCTAATCCTACTGTGTATGGGGCCCTGGAGCAGACGGATGTCACTGCACCTCTGCTAACCCTACTGTGTATGGGGCCCCGGAGCAGACGGATGTCACTGCACCTCTGCTAACCCTACTGTGTATGGGGCCCCGGAGCAGACAGATGTCACTGCACCTCTGCTAAACCTACTGTGTATGGGGCCCCGGAGCAGACGGATGTCACTGCACCTCTGCTACCCCTACTGTGTATGGTACCAAGGAGCAGATGAATGTCACTGCACCTCTGCTAACCATACTGTGTATGGGGCCCCGGAGCAGACAGATGTCACTGCACCTCTGCTAACCCTACTGTGTATGGGTCCCCGGAGCAGACGGATGTCACTGCACCTCTGCTAACCCTACTGTGTATGGGGCCCCGGAGCAGACGGATGTCACTGCACCTCTGCTAAACCTACTGTGTATGGGGCCCCCGGGGCAGACGGATGTCACTGCACCTCTGCTAAACCCTACTGTGTATGGGCCCCGGAGCAGACGGATG